>ML810288.1:215466-237967 GCA_009831015.1 Picea engelmannii
GAAAACCTACTTCAACCTCCACTATTTCAAAATAGAAATTATGTGTGTGAGGAGTGGCTTTGTGTGCAAGCAAGTGAAAGAGTGTTCCAAGATTTTAATAAGTTAAGTGTGAGATTTCAACATGGGGAATTCCTATGGTCCTTACAAATATTCTTTACCTACCTTACTATGTGTCTTTCGTACAACCTTGCAGAATATTTAAAGCCCTAAAGAACTATAAATGTGGACATATGGGTGCTTACAAATCCTTTAAACTCTCTAAATGTTATCTACACTAAGAAATTTTTGAAACTATCATATATTTCAAGCATGTGGGCATGTATGGGCCCATACTTTGATCTTTAAACTTCCCTAGACTGTGATGTAAATTAAGAAAGAAATTTTAAGAAAATATCCTAAGTTTGCAACATGTGGGCATGTATGGGCCCTTACAAAACTTTAAGATGATTTCAAAAAACTAAGAGGAACCCTAGGGGGGATTTGTCCTCTCCTAAATATTTTTGTTAATGGAGATGAAAATTCATCTTTTCTTATTCCCAAGATCACACTAGGGTGCGAGGGAAGAGAATACTTGAGGGTCAAAATTGGTTTCTAGTCCCACTTTAAGTGATTTATGTATAAAAGCAATAACCTCAACATAAAATTTTACGAGCCAAATAAGTCATCTGTGTGGAAACAAAGCAAAGGAGGAGAATATTGGTTCTTTTTACCCCCTAAGTGCCTATGTTAGCTAACATTTCATATGGGAAAGGACTCTAAGTGGAGTGTATTTTCCTTACAAAGTGCATACAAATAAAAATATGAAGGCTAGGGGCCTTCAAACCATTAAAAAAAACCCTTACAATTTGAAAAACGGGAGTTATGAATGGGTTACAATTATGACAGGAACACAAAGGGCACACAATCTGTAGAGAAATGAGACATGTTTCACACATAGTGCGCAAAGTGCATGTCTGTGGGTAGTAAAATCCGCGTACTTCCTGTCACGCGACGGGGAAGAAATTTCTAAGTGAAATACTTCTTCCACAACTCTGAATTTTGACTTTGGAGGGTTGGGCTAGGCCGTTTTTGGTACCTACAAGACAAAACAATCAAAATGAAGTTCTCTTTAAGCTCAAATAGGGAGGAATTTGATATCGATCCCCAGTATGGTCTCCAATCTACTCTGTTGGTTTTGTCACTTGGGTGAGCAAAACAACAACACTTGCATGTTTAGATGAGCCTGCTAGACAAGACAAAAGTTTTGTGAGTGGGTTAGATAATCCAAAAACATGTATAAACAAAGAAATAAACTAAAAAACCTAAGAAATAAATGTTAGAAAGCATGAGAAACTTAGAACAATGAAAATTAAACAATGATCAACATAATGCTACCAATGGATCAATAGATTAGTAGGCAAAACACTGTAGAGAAAGTTTAGGGACTTATGAGTCCTCTCTTCCTCCTTGGGAGGGCTATTGAGTTCCCTAATTGAGATCTCTTCATTCAATGGAAGAAATTACAAATGGTGAAGAAGAACAATGCCTATTCCCTCAAGAGGTGAGTGGAATGGCCTATTGCAATGGTGCTTGAAGGATTCCAAGAGAAAAGAGGATTCCCAAGGAAGAATTATTGTAGCATAACAATACTATGAAGATCTTGGTTGCTTAGCACACCCATAGCTCTTATTTATAGCATTCATACATGGAAAAATGTAAATAGTTCATAGTGTGAACAAGGGGTCTTTTAGGGCACCCTCTATCCCTTGACCAGCCCCCAAGCTAGAGTTCGCTCAAATATGAGTGTCAAATCGTGTTGGGGGTCGGTCCATAAGTGGTTGAGGGGATGAAAAGATCCATTAACACGTCGTTCATAGAAGAGCGTGACTTTTCTCATACACAATTGCACATTTTGTGCATTGTGCACATTGAGGGCTTTGTTGGCCTGCACATACTGCACACTTTGCACACACTTCCTTTGGTGAATCTACACATTTCAATTTTTGACCCAATTGTATAGTTTTTTTCCTTTTGAATGCATTTTGGTGATGTAGGTGGACTAATTGCTACTGGCATTGATGTGTTTCTTTAACCATTTGCATGCAATGTTGCAGACGATTTTTCAGTGATAACACCTTGTATGACCCATTGTGCTCTTCAACTGACGCACTGATTTTGATGGTGGTAAGTTAACTATGAAAACAATTTTAGTAGAATCAACCAGTAGACCTTGTTTACATACCACATTCCCTAAAAAAATCCCAAAAGGTGCACTGAAAATACACTTCTTAATGTTTAATTTTATTTGACACTGTCTGCATCTGTCTAACATCAACCTTAATAATTCAACGTGATCTTTCAACAAACTGAAGTCTGTCCAATCATCCAAGTAAACCTCCAAACATTTATGAATAAAGTCTTTGAAAGCTGCTGCTACTACTCTTTATAAAATGGTTGGTGCATTCTTCAATCCAAATGGCATAACTCTATACTGAAATGATCCCCACTATGTAGAAAAATGTGTCTCATGTCTATCTTCTTGCACAATCCTTATCTGATGATAACCTGAAAATCCATCTGTAAAAGAATAAGCTTCTTGACCCCCTACATTCTCCAAAACATCATCTCTAAATGGGGTAGGAAAAGGATCATGTAGGAAAGCATCATTCAATTTTCTCAAACCTACACAAATCCTGATCCCTCCTTGCTTCCTTTTTTGCACCACCATGGGACTGATCCATTTTGACTCTTCTACAAGTTCTATAACACCAACTTCTAGAATTTTGTCAATTTTTAGCTTTACCTTCTCTTTGTATATTGGATTCAATATGTACGGCCTTTGTTTGACAGGTATTTCTTATGGATTCAATGAGATCTTCATCTCTCCTGGCTCTCCTTCTAGCCATTTCATATTTGAGAATGTTTCTAGGAATAAATCATTGTACTCACGTAGTAATTCTGTGATCCTCTCTACTGTATGATGATCCCAATAATCTCCAATACTAGCCATCTTTGGGTTTTCTACAGTTCCAATGTTTAACTTCTTAATCTTTAATGGTATAGCATAATATTCCAAACCCATCTTGGGGCCTTCTAATTCCCTTTCACCTTCCACTTATGGGATCTGGATATTGCATGAATTATCTTTTGTTGGTTCTTTTGCTTCTGCTACATGATAACAATGCATGAATTGTTTGATTGTCTGACTTGCTTGGCTCTGAGATGTTGGAATTAATTCAAATTCTGGTTCTTCAAATATCCTGTCTCTTACCACTTTCAGCGTTGTATCCATCTCTGGGCTGCTATGCTCAAAGGAAATTGTAACTACAAAGTTCTGATGTACTTCTTCCCAGTTCAAAGTTTCTCTGTGTTGTTCATGTTCTGTGTACCAGTTCTTCGGAATGACTTCTAGTGTGAGAATAAAATTGTGTGGACATTCTTCTAGTGTTACTAATATCCATTGAACCATGCACATATCTACATGTTCTCGGTGTTGTCCAAATCCTTCATATTTCTCCTCATATTTGTGTTCTTGCTCTGTGTCGAATTTGATGCACAATAACCTTTTTCATTGGAACCAATTGTTGATATTTTCCTTGTGTGTACCCCACCATCTAATAGGTGTAGCTTTTAAAGAAATATCTAATGCTGGTAATATTTGATTTTCCATGAATTATACCTCATATTTCATCAAAAAATATTCTAAATCATTTAATCCATAAAAAGTAGGAGGTTCTCTTACCTCCGTACCAACCCATCTCAGTACGTGTGTTATTCTGGAACATCTCCTGGTAGATAATTCATGTAATAGTTGTTTCTAGTTTTCCAATCCTGTGTCAGAGTCTGAAGAACAAGAATTAATACTTCTCCAACTGAGCATGCCATCTGCAGTTGGGTTGATATAATATTCTTCGTGCATTGTAGTCTTGTATAGTTGTTCACATTTTTCAATTAGAATATTATCAGTCGCCTGTTCCACTTACCTATCTCCTTGTTAGGTATCCAATGGCGCAATAACTATGTATTCTCCAAACTCAAATATCATTTTCCCAATCTTCAAATTGATAATAGTGTGGTTATCAAAGGCCCAATCTAGGTCCAACTGTGCTGGACATGGTGAAGTATTTTCCACTATGTCAATGACTTCAAAGTTAGCCATGGTGCACACACCATCTATATCTACTGGAATTCCCTTCAACCTTCCAATTGGCACCAATATGTGTTAATTTTCCAACTTCAACTGAATAGGTGAATACCCCAATTGTGGTTCTCCTATAGCTTCCCAAGTTTTCTTTGGCAAAACATTGACTTCAGATCTTAAGTCTAGTATAATATACCCCATATTGAAATCTCCTATGTTGACATTCAATCTGAATTCCCTACTATTTCTTCTCTTCTTTTGGACCTGATTTATCCTTTTTACCCCTTCTTCCCCAGGATTACACTTTTCTAATAAATTCTATAGTACTTGTAAGGAATTTTTATCACTCAACAATTTGATACAAGCGCCCAAAAAGTGTCTTAAGTTACTTACTTTATCTGAATACTTTTATTGATTAGTTTGATGAAATAATGAAGGCATGTGATAGACTGGTATTTCATCTATTGGCTTTGTTCCTAAAGTGGATGTAATATTTTCCTTCAATATATCTTGTCTATCTTCTTTGAATATTTCTTTCTCTTTGTGCACATCAAACTTCTTTTTAGGCACCATGTTCTTCCTAACCCACTAGTATTGGTCCCGATCCTTCTTGGCTACATCTTCTCCTGTTTTGGCTCTGCCTCTAGTCACTATGTTAATATTATTACCGTCTTCTTATCTATTTTCAACCCTAATACATTGCACGTTATGATTAGTCTGGTTCCTTTTGTCCTGTATTTTTATCAACAGTGTTAGACAATCCTTTGTTTCATAGTCTATTGCACGATAATACATACATGTCGGAGGTGGATATGGTTAGTCTCTTGCATAGTGCTATGGTTTCTGACAATTATGACACACTATTGGTCCTCTACCTCCTCCAAATCCTTTTCCTCCATTACCCCCTCTTCTGAATCCTCCTCTGTTTCCTTGATTATCTCTGCATGATGTTTTATACTGGGGTCCTTGATTATACTACAACTGTGGGCTATTGTACTGTCGTGGTGCTACACACTATTGTGCAAGATTATACTATTGTTTCCATTGAAATTTCTATGCATTATATTGTGGTTGTGCTGCAAATTATTGCATGATATTGTACTCTGGATGATCTGCAATATTATAATACAGTTGCTATGTAGATTGTCCTGTTACATGTTTATCTTGCACCCTGTATATATCTGCAATACTTTCTTTCATCATCTACAAGGTTCTGTAGTCCTTGTCTTCGTGTCCAACTGACTCACAAAAGTTACAATATGTACTCTTCGAAACTGTATGATATTTCTGCATTAGGGGGAAATGATAGGTATCTTCAATCCTTTCTTTCACCATCTCCCAGGTTCTACAATCCTTGTCTTCGTGTGCAACTGACTTACAAAAGTTACAATATTTAATCTTCGAAACTGTCTGATATTTCTGCATTAGGGGAAATGATAGGGATCATTCCCATGTGTTTTTCAAATCTCACACCATGGTCCTCCTGGAGCCAAAGGGTTTTGCATACCCACTCCAATATATTTTGAAAATAATGGACACTCATTCTTGTGATGACCTTCTTTCCTACACATTGTACACCAAACATCTTCTCTTTTCTCCTTTCCTTTGTTCTGGTTTAACTGGAATGTCAGGTTCTTTAGATATTTCTTAAGCTCTTCCACATCTGGATCTGTATGCTTGTATTGGTTTTTCTCTAGTTGTAAGGTTGCCTACAAGGCCTCACCAGAATTTATGTTGTCTTAAACGATAATTCAAGTGTGGTAACAAAGAATTAACAAACAAATTCCTATGTTGCATATCAGTAATAGTGTACTTTAACTTACCTTTTAACCTCTTGAATATATGGTCCACTTCCCAGACTGATTCCTCTGGTCTCTGTTTGATATCTATCATTTCATTCATAAACTAGTCTTATGAACTTGGCTTATGAAATTCATTTATTAACTGCCTCTTCACATCTGCTACAGTTGTAGGTGTTCCCATTGGAATATTTTTTTAGAGACCCATGTACCAATCTAATGCGTGGTCTCTAAAAGTTATTTCTAACTGCACAACCTTTTTATCCTCATCTATAATTTTCTTTTTTTCCCATATCTTCTCACAAATTAACATATGTTTTTCTGGGTCATCTGACCCGTCCCCTCATAAATATGGTAACTTGATGGTTGGATCTTGCCTTTCCATTGTGAAAATTTCTAAACTACCACCTCCATTTGGTGTGGATACTTGACTACTAATTTCTGAACTTATACTTCTGCTATTGGACCCAAGTCCTGAAAAAATTCTTCTACCACTAATCACTTGCAGGTTAAGTACTTTTTCTTCTTCAGTTGTGTTAGTCGCACATGAGGTTGTGGGTTCCACACTAATTCATATTTTGATTGGAAAGCCTTCTTCTACACCATACCCATGAAATTTGGTTTTCCTCTCATATGTGGCATGCAATATATCCTAAATCTGCCATGTGGCATGAATATTCTCTACCTCTCACTCCGCTACAACCCTCTTATTATTATTCATCCTATATTGGTAGGGTTTTCCATTGCACGTCACACCTGTATTCCTTATGATTTAGATGATCTGTTCATCATCCATCATGATGGGGTCCATTACCTCCTTCTTATGGCTACTCTCTAGAGCCTTCTTCATTTCTTATATCTTCTTTAGTGCTTCCCTCAACTCACCCATGCGCGTAGGGTGATCTAGCCGTCTGATTCGATGGTCATCAGTCCTTTATCATGTAATAAGATCTTGATCGACGTCTAAAGAGACCTAATATACCTCGCTCTAGGTCCCCTCAAGAAATACTTCTCTACAACAATGTATGACTTCACTGTATCAACTGTAAACTCAGTGATAAACCCTGCAGTAATGTTATCTAACCAAAATCCATAGAACGCATGAATTTATTATTAACTCTTTCCAACTGAACGATATTTTCAGCAGTCCACACTACTGACCTAATCTGGTTAGTCAAATGGGTATCCTTCAACCTTAAAATCCACTCTTGTAATAATTGTGGAAAGAAACAAAAATATGCTTCATGTAGATCAATAAACACATACCTTTGTAGGTACTTGTGTGGTGTATACCTGGAACCCTTATTGTCTTTATGCACCCACTCCAACTACTTTTTCTCTAACCATCCTTCAATATGTTGCTTCGTAGGATTCCATTGCCTAAAAATTCATTTCTACCACTACATCTTCTTCACCAAACCACTTCCTGGCTCTCCTTTTGAGTTCTATCCAATAATGAAACCATTTGTTGGACTTATGGGCTGACCTGGGTTCTAGCTTAATTATCCAACAAAACCATTATCACCACAGGCTCTTCTGGTAAACCATAAGGCTACACCATGCATAGAGTGCACATCACAGTCTCACCCGAGATGGTTTATGGGGGACTACAGGATGAAAATGTTTGCAGTCATGGAAGGTATTAGGGGATGTTCTTTCTTACTTCTTATTTCTACTTAACCATGCGTTCTATCAGGATATTTGTTTTGATTAATAGAAGTTGCACAAGATATGGTGCAACTTCATTTTGGTGAAACAAAGTTATGCAAGCTGACGAGGAGTTAGAAAACAAACTAAAGAAAGAAATATAAAGCATTTGGAAGGACAATGCAATATTAGTTTTTAGGAAAGAAGGTGCAACAAGATTAAGAAGAAGAGAGAAATCTCAGGTTCTCAATCAACAAACTCAAGATCAATTTATATATATGAGACTGATATGATTGTAAAAGGATATTGTTGTTAGGATATATGTGAGTAAGGTTGGGTTGGGAGTGTTTTTGTTACTTAGGATGTTGTTACTAATGTTTTTATCGTTGGTGTCACTCGAGTCATTCTTATTATAATTCATGCTATGCTGAGTTTTGGAGATATGGACAAGAACCAGACTATCAATGTACCATATTTTTTTATCAGTCTATATGTAGAGGAGCAAGAGACTATAAACTTGTCTCATATTTGATGAGGAACATCTTATGATTACTTGTGTATGTGACTCAATATGTGAGAAGAACCCGATATGTTAATACAATTGGGGAATACTTCCTTGTATTATCTTTTATATCTGCTATGCTTAAATTGATTCATTATGAATGGTGACACAACCATGTTTTCTTTATTCTTAGGTAGGAAATGTTCATAACTGCTACATGTTTAATCTATCTTGCACAAGACTAATATGAATCTTGATAACTCACAGATCTATATATGTATTCTCCTTACCCTTCCCTCTTTTTCTCGTCTCGGTTGCGCTTCGGATGAGACTTCTTCCCTCCTGGGAAGACGAGAATTCCAGTGCTCTAGACTACTTTGATACCTTTTGTTGGTAACTTGAGAAGTACCTTGGTCTAATCACTATTGTTCCAACAAAATGGTTCCATTGTTGGGACCTGTGTTTTAAAAAGGGAACCCGTGAGGAGAATACTTCTGCAGATCTATAGATTCGAGATTTGATAATGGTGGGAACAAAATTGTGACAAATTTATATGGAAGGAATGTTCAACAACACAGGTAGTCCAATAAAGGATGCACAACTTTAGTAACCAATCAGATAACCAGATAAAATATCAACACACCAATGTTTTCACGTGGTAAAACCCCTACAGAGAAACATCCACGGCCCCAACCAATGCGACCACTTGGAGCAGTTTATTAATGCAAAAGAAAAATATTACAGAGAGATTTTACATGAGAGTTTCTCACAATCGATCATTGACAAAGGACCCTCCATTATATTTAAATAGAGATCATGGACCAATCAAGTGTTAATCCACAGATCAATGGTCATTAAGATCGAGGAGAGTATGAACCGTCAGATCACTCTATGTCAGGAACATATCGTGACCATCGTATTTTCTAACTACAAATACATACTAGTGCATACTAAAGAAACAGACTAAGAAACACACTTTTACCTAACGACATATTAGACCAAGTAAATATTAACTAACTCCTAAGTGTCGATATATCCTAACACCCCCCCTTAAGAACAACTTGGGATAGGATTGAAGGATTTACAATGTTGAAACAATAGAGAAGGAAGGAGGCATTAGAGCCTATCCCCCCTTAATGACAACTTCCTGAACTCCTAACATAGATTGAAGTTTGGAAAACTTCACCTATGTAAGAGACTTTGTGAAAATGTCTGCAACTTGATCTTCTGTAGGGAAAAAGAGCACTTCAATAACTTGATCATGAATGAGCTTTTTGATGAAGTGCATGTGTAGCTCGATGTGTTTTCTACGCTGATGTTGAACTGGGTCTTTGGTGAGCTTTATGGAACTTTGATTGTTGCACCAAAGGATGGTCGGATGTTGTTGTTGGAATCCAAACTTTGAAAGGATCTGTCAAAGCCACAAGGCTTCCTGACCGGCATATATCGTTGCTCAATACTCTGCTTTTGCTGAAGAATGTGAAATAGCCTGTTGTTTCTTACAGGAAAAAGTGATAGGTTCTGAACCAAGGATGAAAACATAACCTGCAATAGACTTTCGATCATCAGGGTCGCCAAACCGATCTGAATCAGTGAAACCAACCAATAAAGGAGTCCCCCCTTAACTGTAATGTATCCTGAAATGAACTATACCACGGACATAGTGAAGTATCCTTTTATCTGATTTCCAATGGATTTCATGGGGTGTTTGCATATACCGGGAAACAAGACCAACAACAAAAGAAAGATCAGGATGGGTATGAGTCAAGTATAAGAGGCTACCAACTAACTGGCGGTATAGGGTGGCATCAATTTTAGGAGAAGTACAAGTGACAATAAGCTTGACTCTAGAATGGAAGGGAGAAGGGGTTGGTTTAAAATCATCCATGTGAAAGTGACGAATAAGGTCACAAGCATACTTAGACTAGGAAAGAAAAATTCCTTCATTGGTTTGCAAAACTTGGAGGCCAAGGAAATAGTGCAAAAAGCCTAAGTCTATCATTTCAAATTTCTTCTTAAGGCTAGTTTTCACATGGTTTAAAAGTTTTGAGTCACTACCAGTAAGGATAAGGTCATCAACATAAAGGATAAGGATTATGAGATGGATTCCTACTTTCTTGGTATAGACATTAGGATCAAAATGACATCTAGAGAATCCGGTGTCAATAAGAAAGCTGTCCATTTTGGCATACCAAGCTTGGGGATCTTTCTTAAGACCATAAAGAGATTTCTTAAGGTGACAAACAAGGATAGAGTCATTCTAGACATAGACAGAAGGTTGTTCCATGTATATTTATTCTTGCAAATCTCCATGCAAGAAGGCAGATTTAACATCCATATGATGGACCTACCATTTATGTGAGGCAACAAGGGAAAGAACAAGGCAGATGGAATTCATTTTGGCTATAGGGGAAAATGTTTCATTATATTCAATTCCTCCAACTTGGAAAAATATTTTGGCAACTAACTGAGCCTTATGTCTTTCAACACTTCCATCTGATGCATACTTAGTTCTGTAGAACCATTTACATCTAATAAGTTTTCTTCCTTTTGGAAGAGGTACAAGATCCCAAGTATCGTTTTCCATTAAAGAATGATACTATTAATTCGTTGATGTATCCCAGCCTGGATGACCTGAATCTTCTGCAAATGTCTCAAGATCATGAGTCTCTGAAACTTAAGACAAAAGAGAAGAGGCTTGCTGGAACTATGAAAATGTTCGACGCTGATATGAAGGATCACTGAAAATACCACCAACTGCTTCTCATGTTGAATGAACCCATCTAGTAAGCGATGGAACTGGTGTTGGTTCAGGTTCAAAGGACTCATCAGGAGGAAGGTGAGCAAGCGGAGGTGGATTTTCATCCTCATTGTCATCATCTGAAGAAGAAGCCATAATGGGAACAAAAGAAGGCACAAACTCCGAAGATGGATCGCAGGCCAAATAAGGCACAAATTTCGAAGATGGATCGCAGGCCGAAGAAGTCACAATCGCCAAATTAGGCTCGCAGGCCAAGAGATTTTCATCAAATTTAACATCTCTTCTAATAATAATTTCATTACAATGTGGTTGAAGAATTTTATAACCTTTGACATCTTCATAATAACCAACAAATATACACTTCTCACTTTTAGGCTGCAATGCTTTCCTTTTATCATCAGGAATGTGAGCCCATGCTATACTGCCAAATACACGGAAGTGACTTACATCTAGTTTAATTTTATTCCAAGCTTCTTTTGGTGTTATATTTTTAAGAGCCTTTGTGGGAGTGTGATTTACTATGTAATTTTCACAGTTGATTGCTTCCGTCCAATATTTTAGACTTAATCCCTTAGATTGGATCATACAATTGGCCATTTATTTTAGTGTGTGGTTCTTTCTCTCAACAACATAATTTTGTTGTGGTGTATATGGAACAGTGTGTTGCATTTGGATTCCATGTGTAGTGCAATAACTTGTAAAATGATTGATCACATATTCGCCTCTATTATCTGTTCTTAACATTTGAATTTGATGTCCAAATTTCTTTTCTAAAAGGGCCTTGTAGGCCAAAAACTTGTCAAAAAATTCACTCTTAAGTTTTAAGAAGTAAACCCATGTACGTCTATAAAAGTCATCAATGAAAGTTAAGAAATACTTTGTAATGTTCCCCATATTTACCAATTTTTTTTTGTTTGTTAGGTACATTAATTCTCTTCCCCTTCGAACAAGTTGTTTGAAAGACATAAAGATATTGTAAGTGGGTGGTTGTCGTCACTATCTAACTGTTTCCATTTAGTGATACAACTTTCTTTCATTATCAAGGATTTTATCTCTGATTTATTTCATACTGTACAATAATCATATATCTAAAGCTAACTTTTCTATATGCTAGTCTTTCAGATTACTTAACATTTCTAAAATAAGTATGAAGGTTTAATAATAACCCACAATTGTTATAACATATCCATATATACACATCAACATTTATATATATATTAAGCCCCACTAATAATATAATCCTCTCCATATATATATATATATATATTAACGTTTATAATATTAAGGATCCTTAGTATTTTTCCCATTCCTAGACATGAGCATTTAACATTGGCATTTATCAAAGCCTTAATAATATTGCAACCCTCTACTTGTATAGTATTAAAGTTACTTATAATATAAAGGGTCTATACGAAATTGGGTTCCAACGAGCATATTCCTTTAGAGAAAAAGTTACAGGTCTCGACATATTGGTGACTTTACATTTATTTTTAACTCGCCAAACCATAGGCCTTGTGAAAGTCGATCGTGATTAAACTCCCAATCACTATTAACACAGTTTGAAGTTGGTTGTCGATTGAACATCATTGAGGGGTTCAATGATAACATTCACCTTGCCGAATTTGTTTGACATTGAATGAAAAAATAGTCACACCTTAACTAAACGAGATACTAGACTCGACAATCATGTATATTGTGCCCTAACTGAGTTGTCCTCCCTCACAAAAACTTGGTATGAATTCGAATGAGGATGTATCAGAACTGAATTAAAACCTCTTTCCAGTCCATTAATGGTGACCTGCGTAGGGTACCTCCCGAGGCCTGTTGTCCAGCCACCTTGTCCAAAGCAAAGCATGCAAACTTCCTTCTGTCACATGGTAGGGTACAAGATTCATGACCATTGCTATTACCAAATTTCGAGACGGATCTCTAGGTCATTGTTTTCTTTTCCTTTGGTTCTATCCCTCTGTGAAACCTATCCAGTGCTACCCAGGAAAATCGGCTTGGTGTACAAAACCTGAATCGTGAATTTGGGTTCGTCAAGTGCAGAAGGAAAAGGATAGTGCGACTAGAAGATGAATGCTACCCTGAACTAGGTAAATAACTCTCTGTCATGTTACTCTGAACTCTCTACGATTTTGGTTTACGTGTTGTGCATGAGTCACTGTATCTTCTTCTTTCTCTTTCTGACTTCCTCGATCTTGTATTAGAGTTATGTAAGGATTGTTAAGTGTATTTTAAACTTAGGGTTTGTCGTCGCCCCCTGTTATTTCTTTCTTGGTTCCCCATTACCTTACACATTGTGATACACCTTTGAGTCTCACCAAAATTTGTAAGGATTCTGATCCGTGTCATTAATCCAGCAGGAATTTAGGAAATCTTACTGTATTTCTCAAGCTTCTCATACTATGTGTTTAAACCTTCGTTCTATTCGGTAAAGGTTTTAACCCTAGCTTGATTATTTCATGAATTTAAAGTTTGGATACCTTCCTGTAACTTCGATAACTGCTTGAGAAAGTCGTGGGTCCCCTTAATCTATATTTCAATGGTGGTTCTGGATTCCTTCTGTGTGATAGAGAAAAATAAGGAGAAATACCCCATACTATGTCTGGATATTTTAATTAAGGAAGTGATTTTATTCTATTCGGGGTGAGTATTTCTCTTGCAACAATGTGTTATGATTTTCTTTCCTGTTGGGAGTTTACAATAGCGATTTTTGTGGAAATCAATAGTTCTGTAATTCTTCTAAAAATTCTAAGCTATATAATTCAGGTCTAGTGATAAATCAAGCCAATCCAACCGACATTAATATTGTTGTATTAATAAGGGACACAAACCTTTCTGTTCGTAAAGACCCACTATGAGAGATGTATGATACGTTGTAAAATTGAAAACCCCTTTCCTATGGATTGTTGGGAAATTTCTTCGTTGTTGTAACAAGTTTTTATTCGTCCATATTCGTTACCCTAAGTCTAAATGCATTATCTCTACCTTGGACAAGAATCATACAACTATACGATGCCACTTGTGTGTAATAATTTAGACTCTAACTTGATTCAATGAATTACTTATAATTTCTCTGTTCCTGCATTCTATGCTTTGAAACTTGATTGTTACGTTTCCTTCAGCGTAAATAAAAATATCAAAGGAAATATCCAAAGGGAGATAGATGCCTATGTGTGACATTTATGGTTATGAAAGAGTTAATCAGATTATCGAAATATAAATTGTTTAGCATAGTTTTCTTGCTTGTTTATATTTCATAATTTAATTGGTTAATACTTTCGGTTACCAATCTAATGATGGGACCCTTGTTTGCATTTCTAGGTTATCCATTAGACCTTTCCAAGTCCTCTTATCCCCTTTGGTCCCGTGGACAATTTACTCAATGACGACGATGGGAAAGTACTCACGCCAAATCTTAAGCTAAGCATTATTCCTGTAAATTAATTTCAATCATTTATTGTGGTTGATTATCCCTTATCATTGTTTTTACTAATTCTCGCTTTCCCTTTGCACGTCTTAACCACTCGAATGAGTGGATTCATTAATTCGACTCAACTGAAAGGTATTCAAGTTCCGTCTCTCGAAGTTTATATTTAAGTTTTCTAGGTTGTGTTCATAGTGGTACCGAGTTCCAAATTAAGGCACTATTATTATAGTAGCTTTTGCACCAGGATTTCCATAGATAACCTGGTCACTTGTAATTTAAATCCTTCAGGGAAAAATGAACAGATCTCAACAATTTTGAATAGGGGAAAAACCCCAAGAAAATATTTTTCGATTTAAACAATTACAATGACATGTATTGGAAATTACTTATGGGTTTACTGTAATAAAAAGGGACAATAATTCCTCTATGTCTTCTATATAGATTGTTTAATAGTAAACATTGGAATCTCATGAAATTCAATAAGTGTACAGATTATGATTACCACGGTAATACTACTGTTCATGTTAGATTTATTGCAAACCTATAAAATCATACATAGACATTTCCTATAGCACTATGCTTACAGTCATTAGACTTGTAACAAACTAAAAAAATTCTTTACACATACCCATACTTTAGTCTACATTCCTGTTTATACCAACATCTTCCTAATATCAACCACAGATCAAACTAATATTTACTTTCCTATTGCTATCTTGAGGGTGCGTCACATGAATAATATTTTTTCACACATTTATCAACACCTAACACACACAGTAGCTTTCTTAACTCTATACAATGAATAAATTTGAGATGTAAAGGTTTATTTTATATTTCACTTCATTCTACCAACCATTAACCAATAAAACAATTTCAACAAGGAATAAGTAGGTGTACATATTTGAACGAAGCGCTGGGACAACAAAGGGAACAACCAAGTTCCACCCAACCATAGAAAAAAACAACCAATCTACTTGCTTCGTTAACCCCATATCCTGAACATGAATCCATGAGGGTGAACCCCGAGGCTCCTTTGTCGCTGTAGTCCTCTTTCAGATCATAATTATTCCTTGCCTCACACTCAGAAAAAAATTCTCATAACAACAAGTGGTATTTTTTCCCCAACATACTAGGCATCATCTTGCCTCCTCCCATATGCTATATATGCAAAAGCATCTTGTGCCTAGGTCTTTTCCCCTTGGGAATTTTCGCATCTTTACAAATCCCTGATTTTCAGGGGCTGCCAATATCCAAATTCCTGATTTTCCACTTGTAAAATTCAGCCCTGAGGTAGTTCAATCCTGTTCTCCACTCATGGAGTCATGGTCAATTGATTTCAACCTGGTCGTTCCATTTGTCCCTCAACAGTTAATATAAAAAATATTTTTCTCTTACAAGTGTCATAGTCAAAGAGTTGGTTGGGAAAATCAAATCTTTTCCCAACAGTTACAATAATTAATTACAATTAACCAAATTCCAAATTTGAAATTGCCATAAATGGAAATAATTTTCCAAATTCGAATTTGCCAAAAACAGAATGAATTTCTAAGTGCATTCAAACTTTAATATTAATTTATTTTAGGGGATATTACATCCTTTCCCCCTTCAGTACAACACTATCCTCAGTGTTCGTTCCTTTCTCGAAACAAGGTTGGATACGATTTCTGCAAATCTTCCTCCAATTCCCAAGTGGCCTCCTTAGGACTAAAGTGCTTCCATTGAACTTTTACTTGGGCAACGACTATGTTCCGTATTACTGTTTCTCTCCTGTCTAGAATGCACAGAGGTTCTACTTGGAACTCGCCTTCTGGTTCCACCTGCACCATGTTCCAATCAACCATGTGAGTAAGATCATGAACATATTTTTTTAACAAAGAAACATGAAATACATTATGAATTTTCAGATTTGCGGGAAGTGTAAGTTGGTATGCCACGGGTCCAATTCGAGATAAGATCTCGAAGGGGCCACAAAACCTAGGTGCCAACTTTGAACAATTTCCTAGCTTTAATGAACTTCTTCTTTCTTTGACCTTTAAATACATGTGGTCTCCAACTTAAAATTCCTGGTGTCTTCTTTTTAGGTCTGCGTAACTTTTCTGTCTGTCCCGTGCCTTCTTTAAATTCTGCTATACCATTCTTATCGTATTCTCCATTTCCTGGAGCATTTCTGGCCCCTCCATGAGCATGTCAACTAGGTTTTCCCAACTAATTGAAGTTGTACATTTTTTGTCGTACAATACTTTGAAGGGGATCATCTTAGCTGACGTCTGGTAACCATTCTTGTATGAAAATTCCACCGAGTGCATGAAATCTTCCCACTTACATGGTTTCATCCTTACGTACATTCGTAGCATATCTTCCACAATTTGGTTGGTTCGTTTAGTCTGCCCATTCGTTTGTGGATGGTAGCTTGTTCTAAAATTCAAGTTAGTATTCAACCCTGCAAACAATTATTTCCAAAATGTAGATGTAAATTTTACGTCTCTATCCGAAATCACCATTTTAGGAATACCATGCAGTCTCAAAATTTCCTTCATGAATATTTCAACGATGTTAATAGCTTTATAAGTAGATTTTATAGGAATGAACCATGCAGACTTGCTAAGATTATCAATTACTACCATAATTGAATCATTCTATTTTTGAGTTCTAGGCAAACCTGTTAAAATCCAGTGATATAGTCTCCCATTTCCATTTCGGTACATGTAGAGGCTCCAACAGGCCGGTGGGTGCTAGTGTTCATCCTTCACCTATTGATAATCTAGGCACTTAGACAAATATTCTATGGTCTCACCTTTCATATTAGGCCAATAAAACAGTTTCCTTAGTGTTGTTACCATTTTCTGGTATCCCAGATGACCAAAATATGGCTTCTTGTGTACTTCGTCCAAAACTGTTAACTTTTATTCATCCAAATCTGGGATGTATAACCTATTTTTGAATCTTAGAAGACCATTTCTGTCCAAAATCAGATCTGTTCTGTCTAAATTTTCTGCATTATTTTGTAAATATGCCACTGTTTTAATGTATTTTTCATCATTATTACTTGCAACCTTTATCCTTTGCTCAATGTTGCTTTCTTCCCTGCTAAATTTTATCTCAAACAACCCATGAATTCTTCTACTTAAAGCATTTGCCACTTTGTTTTCCTTACCCTTGATGTATCTTAACTTGAAATCGAATTTGCTCAAGAAGGCCAACCATCTTGCTTGCGTTGCGTTAAGGTTTGGTTGACTAAAAAAAAATTTCACACCACTGTTATCAGTTAGCAACAAAACGTTTCTGGCCAAAAGTTAGTGGAACCAGCCCCGAATCAAAGAAATCCACCCAAAAGTTAGTGGAACCAGCCCCGAATCACCCATCCCCCAGGTGTCATCTATACCTGTGGTAAATTATACACTGCCTACTTATGCTATTTCTATTCCATCACATCCAATTAGTCAAAACTAGTATGTAAGTGTAAACACTAGGAGGATATTGGGATCCCCAGGTATATCACAACCAAGAATGTTAGGTTTCATTCTAATTTGAATAGTGAGGCCCACAATGGCTGAAAATATGGGAAGATTGATCTCTCGATACACAAAATTCTGGGGAAAAGGGGATGAGGATGTAGAGAATCATTGGTTCTTATGTGAAGCCATCTGGAGGTCTAGAGGGAATCTCGATGCAAACAAGTTAGTAGAGTTTCAGACTACCTGGAGGGGAAATTCTCTCAAATGGTACATGAAGGATATTAAAATAGGGGTGCAAGAAAAATCATTCACCCTGGGCCAAGTTCATTTGAAGTTCATCATTGAATTCAAGCTATGTTATTCAAAGAAAAAATCTCTCTCTGAGTTGCGAAAGATTCAACAAAGGGAAGGAGAATCTTCCTGGGAGTACAATCATAAATTTAAATATGCAATTGGGAGGCTAGTGCATCCAATTCACGAAGATCACTGGAGGGAATGGTATATCCTAGGATTACTACATCCGACAAGAATTCCTTTAACTCAACAATGGATAACCACGTTAATAGATGCCTTGGAACAATCGATGAAGATCGAACCCATGGTAGGTTATCCAGGGAATATGAGGATGACCATGACTCTAGTAGATGCAAATTTGTCGCAAATATAGGGATAAATATCGACGCTAATGGAAAAGATTCAAGAATTAACCACACCAAGAATAGGATGACCTTGGGTTTGGTGTACAAGATGCTACATAGAAGGGCATTTGGCAAATGAATGTCTGCGCATGAGGGGAATGGGAACTCCTTGCAATCTGATGGGACCCTCTCCAAGACCAACGTGAGGAGTTGTGTAAGCATCTGTGACTCCACCATTCCATATTCAGGGCTACACAATACCTTTCTAGGCGCTCAAACATCTAAGACAACTGAGTATTGGGAGATTTGTCGGACACATGGGCATGCATTGAGGAAGTTTCCTTTTATGCAGAAGTACATGACTACGCCCAATATAATACATTGTGAGTTTTGCGCATATATGACCCATGCTACAAATAAGTGTAGAGCACTCGATGCACTTTCTGACATTATAGACCAAACAACATTCAAAATAAATGAAAGCCCCCAAGGACCTGGAAGAGGCCAGGAAGGTGGGGTTGGAAGTGGATTCAAAGGAGTAAGAAATGGAAGAAGAGGGACAATCCAATGTTTCAATTGCAATGAACAAGGTCACATGGCCAGAGACTAGCCTATTCCAAGAAGGCCATGGTTCTCTCACTGCAGGAATAATGGGCACACCACTGAAGATTGCCCAAAAATGATAGTGAGATGGGAGGATCGGGTTCATCAACGAGGAGCTAATATCATAATCTTAGAATTAAAAAGGGGAATTGAGGTACATCTACCTAATATTACAATCATTACTTGTTGATCCAAAAGGGATCTAGAGAAGACTAATAATAGCTCAAAACTCACAGAAGCAACTCAGGATGCTCATAATGGCCTCAGGAGATAGAGAAAGGGAAAAAATTCAAATTTCTCAAAACTTAGTGAAAATGAGATTATGCGAAGAGCCCATCGCAAGATTTCTAACGACGTAAATAGATAATCAAACTGAGTTATGGATTGAAAGATATTCACGGTCAAATTTTGGTCAACCTAGCCCAGTCAGTAGGGGGATGAGTCAACATCCATACTGCTAACGTCAACACCAATACAAATGACGTCAACATCCATAAAACACATGTGCCAGGAGAAGAAGGTGACATGTGTCATGATGACATCAGTATGACATCAACATGGTGACATGGCAACACCAGAGACTGCCACTTATCACCCATATTTTGCACTTCTCGACCGATCCTTGGACCAGTAGGATTTTTCCACGTGGCAGTCTGTACGGTCTATATAGTGATGTGGCATCGACATGTCATGGTTACATGGCATGGTGAGTTGGAATTTGACGTGGCATCCGTACAATGACATGGTGCTGACATGGCAGGCTGACAATGTAGTGGATGATGTGGTCGAATAGAAGGCTGCCACGTGGCCTAGTTATGGGCTGCCATGTGGCAATGGGAAATTCCCAATCACAACCCGTAACCGAAAATTTGAAAAAAAAATGATTTGGCGGGTCTGCCAAATCTGGCCACAACTATAAGATAGAACCTGGCTAGAACCATTGCCAAATCTAGTGGAGCAAACTTTGGTTATAAATATATGTTGTTACAACAATAATGCCAAAAGGGGAGGCCCACGGGTTTTACCCTAGGACCTCCTCCATCCTTAACGACTTAATACTCATTCCATAACCAATGGGCCAACGACCCTTCTTTGTAATGAAAGAGATGCATCCGCTCGAGCCCGGGAGGAGCCACAATACATCAACATTTATTATAGGTTGTAGGGCATGGAAACCGAGACAAAATTCTTCTTGGGCCTGGGAGTGCCAGATTCAGATCGAGGTGTGGAGACATTCATTTTTAGGTAATTCGACGCCACAGATTCATTGGTGCTGTCTGTTTTCTGATCTGAGCAATATTTTTGTAGCTTGATTTTAGAATGAGGTATACTTATGTATTTTTCCAAATTATTTTGTTGGATTAATGAAAAATCCTACTCATTTGAGAGCAAGACTAGGAGACATAGTCCACCAGGGACGAACTCCATTATCAAGTTTTTGTGTTTAGATTTGTTGCTTATGTCTCTTCATTATTGAGATTTTCCTTCTTTAACAATGCATTTTAATTTATCCTCATTTAATGCAATTATTTGTAGGTCACTTGATGAAAAGATCCCAAATCATGTTGGTATCAAAGCAGTTGTATTTGACTTGAATTGTTGAGTGTGAATTCTTACTAGGGCCAAGCATAAGCAGGGTGAAATAACTATTAATAATTTCAATCCCGAAGTTAGTTATGCATCCCGAAGGAAGAAAATTGCAGAAGAAGACAAGCGTGATGAACAGGAGAAAAAATTTCATATGATATTTTATCGCATGTCGGAAATGGTTGAATGAATGTATGGAGATTACAAGCAGAGGATGAAGAAGAAAGGGAAGAAAAAGGAAGCACATGCTAATGATGATTCTTTGGTAAACCAAGGGGATGGAGGAGACCCTCCTGAGACTCCATCTTCACCATCAAGTTCTAGTTCTTCTTCCTCTAAGAATTCTCATCATTCTAGCCATAAAGCCTCTTTTAAGAAACCATTATTAAATCTTGATGTAAAATTTGCTTTACCTATGTTTAATGGATATGCTAATCATGAAAAACTAGATAATTGGATCCAACAGGTTTAAGTATATTTCCATGTTCAACATATTAATGAAGAGGAAGTTAAAATGCAACTGGCTTCTCTTCGGTTGGAAGGCACTTCTCTCGTATGGTGGGAGAGCAAGCTTCAGGACATAAGTAAGTGTGGTAATATTCTTTCCTCATGGTCGAAATTAAAATCAACGATAAGGAAGCAATTTTATCCATTGGGTTATTTACATAAAGCAATGATGGAATGGCAAACTTTAAGGCAAAGTAAAGGTCAAACTATACAAAGTTTCACAGAATAATTTAGGAAGAAATCTCTTGCATTAAAAATTCCTTTGGATTCTTATGAAACTTTAATGAAGTATATTGACGCACTTCAAATTTATATTCATCATACTTTTCTCTTGTTTAACCCCACCAGTCTTGACAAAGCTTGTGTGCAAGCCACTCACCTTGAGAACAGGGGAAATCATGTACAAGAATATCCCACAAAGAAACCTTCCAATCTCCCACAAAAATATTTCAAGAAGTTTAAAAGGAAGGACAAGAAGACTGCCACAGTGATGATAGAAGGAGGAAATCCATCTTGCACTCATTGCAAGAAAAATGGTCACAATGATGAAAATTGTTGGAAACTGCATCCAGAAAAGAGACCAAAGTAGTTCGGTGGAAAGGGGAAGAAAATAACCGTTTCTACAGTGTAACAAGATCTTGGTTCTGATTCAGGGGACGAAGGAAAGATCACAATGGTTGGAGTACAAGGTAAATATTCCCTTCATGCTAGTTCAAATTCCAATAATGAATCTCACGATGATGAACGGAAGAGGAATGCATTATTTCACATAAGAGTTGTATCTAAACACATTAATATAGATACATTATTTGATCCGTGTTCCCAAGTAAACTTAATATCTGAAGCACTTGTCAAGAAGATGGGTATTGAAACGAAACCACATATGAAGCCTTATCCTCTTGGTTGGGTATGTGATAAATAAAAACTTAATGTCACCAGACAATATAGGGTCAGATTTTCTATTTATTCAAAGTTGATTGATGAAGTGGATTTGGATGTTGTATCACTTGATATATGTGGCATAGTGTTGGGAATTCCTTATCTTTATGATAGAAAAATAGTCTTCTTTCGTCATGAGAACAAGTACCACCTTACTAAAGGGGGAGTGGAATATATTGTTAGAGATCACCGCATGAGAGTAAATACAACACTTGCTAGTGTAGGGAAATTTAAGAGCAGGGATGATTTTAGGGGCTAAATTCTTCTCATGGGCTAATTTTCCATGGTTTTTCCAAAAATGAGATTCGCTATTTTAAAAATGATTCGCCCAAATTCTATAGGATACAATTATTTTGCCTTAAAAATAGCCAAAATTTTATAAAAACTATATAAAATACTTAGAAATTTGAATATTTTTACAAAAATATCGCCAAACATTTATAGTTGACATATGAAGGATTAGTAAGATTCGCCGAGGTTTCTACATTTTAAAATAAATTTCCATCCTTA
>ML810288.1:238017-253808 GCA_009831015.1 Picea engelmannii
ATAAAAACTATATAAAATACTTAGAAATTTGAATATTTTTACAAAAATATCGCCAAACATTTATAGTTGACATATGAAGGATTAGTAAGATTCGCCGAGGTTTCTACATTTTAAAATAAATTTCCATCCTTAAAATCATCCCTGAATTTAAGAGACTCATAAACACTAATAAGAGATATGTACTCATGGTCGTAAGAGAGAAAGATGTTGGGACATCCGATGCTTTCCAAGGATGTGATCCTTCTCATAAGAAGGAATTAATTGATATTGTTTCTAAGTATGATGATGTTTTCGAGGAACTAGATGGATTACCTCCTAAGAGGGAAATCCAACATGAGATACATCTTCAACATGATTCTCCTCTTCCTAATGTGGGCATGTACAAGATGTTAGTTGTGGAGATGACAAAGATCAAGAGGCAGGTAGAGGGCTTATTGGATCAAGGGGTCATCAAGCCCAGTTCATCTCCTTGTGGTTCTCTGCTCGTGATGGTGCCAAAGAAATATGGAACATGGTGAATGTGTGTCAATTATCAATCCTTAAATAAAATCACGGTGAAAAATCGATACCCTCTTCCTCGTATAGATGATTTACTTGATCAATTAAAGAATGTTGTTTATTTCAATAAGTTGGATTTGCATAGTGGATACAATCAAATCAGGGTTGCAGAACATGATGCATGGAATACTGCCTTTAAAACCAAACATGGACTATTTTAGTGGTTAGTTATGACGTTTGGGCTTTGTATTGCTCCAACAACTTTAATGCGTGTGATGAATGATGTATTCATGCCTTTCCTAGATGATTTTGTGATTGTATATTTAGATGACATTCTTATTTTTAGCGGGACTTGGGATGAACATGTGAGGCATGTAAAGAAAGTATTGGATACTTTGCAAAGGGAAAATATGTATGTAAAATTGTCTAAATGTGAATTTGGCAAGACCGCACTTGTATACTTAGGCCATATTGTAGGAGGAGGACAATTAAAAACTGATCCTTCCAAAATTGATGTAATTGTAAATTGTCCCGAGCCAAAAAGTGTAACCGAGATGTGGAGCTTCTTAGGTGCAGTCTAGTATTGGAGTAGGTTCATTTAAAACTTCTCCTTTATATCAGCTCCTTTGCATTCCTTAACCAGTGTGAAGAACACTTTTTAGTGGGAAGGAAAGAAACAAAAATATTTCGACACTTTGAAGGAGAAGATCAATACCACACCAATATTATCATTGTCGAATATTAAACAACCTTTTGAGATCAAGATAGATGCCAACGGATACGCCATGGGTGCAGTATTGATGCAACATCGTAATCCTATCTGTTACCACTCTGAAAATTTTAACAAAGCAGTTGTTAACTATCCTACATATGATAAAGAGTCGTATGCATTAGTTCAAAGCGTAAAGAAATGGAGGCACTACTTGTTAGGGAAGGAAAAAATCATACATACAAATCACCAACCCTTACAGTATCTCCAATCACAAACCAGACTGCAATAATATCGACACTACAGATGGATGGGTTTTCTACAACAATTTCATTTGGTAATCAAGTACAAGAAGGGTACGAGTAACAAGGTAGCTGATATGCTTTCTAGACCTCCTATTGTTGCTTCTATTATTTTGAAGAATACTTCTTTATCTCATGATAACTATGTGGAAAAATATGCCATTGATGAAGATTTTAAAGAAGTATATGAGAAGCTAACCCATGGTGCACATGTAGAGAAAAATTGTCTGTAGGGAAAACTAATCTACCATATTGGAAAGCTATGTAGTCCTACAAGTGAATGAGTCCATGTAATACAAGAAGCTCACATTTCTCTTGTGTATGGGAATTTTTGGATAGAAAAAACTATAGCTCATTTTCATAGGTTTTGTTACTGGCCTCAAACGAAAGAAATTGCAACTAAATATGTAAAAGGGTGTGTTATGTGTTCTACTTGTAAGCCTACTAATAGAAACCTGGGGCTATACTCACCACTTCCTGTTCCATCCCATCCATGGGAAAGTATCTCAATGGATTTTGTAGGGGGATTACTAATGTCAAAAAGGGGTCATGACTATTTGTATGTTGTAGTGGATAGGTTCAATAAGATGTGTATCTTGATGCCAAGTAAAAAGTAGATCACTGTTGAGTAGATTGCTAATATCTTCTTTTAGTATGTTTGGGTTCACTTTGGGTTACCCACATCCATTATCTTGGATCGAGATACTCGATTCCTTGGGGATTTTTAGAAAATCTTGTGGAGAATGATGGACACCAAATTGAAGAGGAACACTACTTTCAATCCACATATCGATGGAAAGGCAGAGGTGGTAAACCAAACAATGGTAATTTTTCTTCCAGGCTACTGGAACAAGCATCCCAAGTTACGGGATGAACAAATACCCTATGTACAACATGATTACAACCGAGCCTTACATTCCTCCACTCAATGTTCTCATTTTGAGACATGTTTTGGGTACCTACCTAAGGTTCCTTTGGACTTGATGTATGGGAGAGATATTGATGCAAATGAAGAAAGAACAGATGATAGATCTCATAAGTTCATCCAGAGGATCCAGCAGGTGCACCAAGAAGTCAGGGAACAACTGGAGAAAATTCAAGAACAATATAAAGCTCGACATGACAAGCACATGGTTGATCATCAGTTCCAAGTTGCAAACTAGGTATGGCTTCACTTAAACAAGGATAGATTGAAGGGTGAAGGCACAAAACTCAATCCCATTTGTTATGTACCCTTCAGTATATTAGAGAAAAGTGGTACCAATGATTTTCGTCTGGATCTTTCACCTTATATGAAAATTTACTCAGTTGTAAATGTAGAGAACTTGAATTTTTTTGAGCCTCCCATGATCATGGATCAGGATGAGGAAGTTTCAATACCTTAATTTCATGAAGTTTCTCCTGATTACTTGGATGAGTTAAAGGATGATATCATCTTAGACAGAAGGACAAGATTTTCACGCAGGGTTGATGTTGATTATATTTGAGTAGGCTTAAAGGGCACACATCCAAGGAAGGCAAAGTGGATTTAGAAGGACAAGGTGAGGGAACTCTTCCCTCACTTAGCTATTGATCGATGAAAGATTTTGGTGGTCCAAAAAGCTCTCAGTGGGAAGTCATGATCCAAAAGGGATCCAAAGAAGACTAAGAACAACTCAGAACTCGCAGAAGCAACTCAAGACGCTCAGAATGGCCTCAACAGAAAGAGAAAGGGGAAAATTCAAAGTTCTCAAAACTCAGTGAAAATGACATTATTGCAAAGAGTGCCTTGCAATATTTCTAATGATGTAGAAAGTTTGTCAAACAGACTTATGGATTGAAATATATTCACGATCAAATTTTGGTCAAACTAGCCCAGTCAACAGTGGGATGAGTCAACATCCGTACTACTAATGTCAATACTAGTACATATGACATCATCATATGTACATCACATGTGGTAGGATTAGGACGTGACATGTGTCATGACAAAATCAACATCTTGACGTGGAAGAATAAGAGGCTACCATGTGTCACCCATATTTGGCACTTCTAGATCGATCTGTGGACCAGTAGGATTTTTCCACGTGGCAGTTCGTACTGTCCGTACAGTGACGTGGCATGGTGAGTTGGAAGTTCATGTGGTGTTTGTATGATGACATGGTGCTGACATGGAAGGCTGATGGTGTAGTGAATGATGTGGTCGAATAGGAGGCTTCCACGTGGTCCAATCATGGGATGCCACATGGCAGTGGGAAAATTCCCAATGATAGCCCGTAACTGAAAATTTGAAAAAAAAGGATTTGGCGGGTCTGCCAAATCTAGAGAGACCATGCCAAATCCGACCACAACTATCAAATAGAACCTGGTTAGAAACATCTCCAAATCTAGCAGAGAAAAAATTGGTTATAAATATATGTTGTTACAATAATAAATCCAAAAGGGGAGGCCTGCGGGTTTGACCCCGGGACCTCCTCACTCATTTACGCCTTAATACTCATTCCATAACCAACGGGCCAACGACCCTTCATTGTAATGAATGCTGATTTATTTACTTAAGAGTTGCATCCACCCAAGCCCAGGAGGAGGTGCGCATGCGTACTTTCGGGCATTCCTTTCGAGATAGGGTACGTCAACATTTGTTGCAAGGCACGAAAACTGAGACAAAATTCTTCTTGGGCCTGTGAGTGCTAGAGTTGGATTGAGGCATGGAGATAGTCACTTTTGGGTAATTCGATGCCACGAATTCAGTGGTGTTGTATGTTTTCTGAAGTGAGCAATATTTCTACAACTTGATTTTAGAATGAGGTATACTTATGTATTTTTCCAAATTCTTTGGTTGAGTTAATGAAAAATCCTACCCATTTCAGAGAAAGACCCAGAGACATAGTCCACCATGGACGAACTCCATTATCAAGTTTTTGTGTTCAGATTTGATGCTTATATCTCTTGATTATTGATATTTTCCTTCTTTAATGATGTATTTTAATTTGTGCTCATTTAATTCAATTATTTATAAGTCACTCAATAAATATATCCTAGATCACTCATGGAGGAACTAAAACTAGGGTAGATGCAGATAGTCAACCCAAGATTCAGAAATTTGTTCCCAAGGATGACATGTATGACCCTGTGAAACAAAATTTATTGTTCAAATATGCAATAGAAATATTTAAGAGCATCCCCACTCAAAAAATAATGGAGAATCCCCCTAAAGTCGCCTGTCAACCTAACCTTGCGCAAGCTCGTACCTCACCACCGACACCTAGAAATTCTGCAATTCCAAGGAGACACACTGAGTAGTCTCAAAGTATAACTAATCTCTGGTTTCAATTTTTATTTGATATCCTAGTGGATCACCAAATTACAGAGAAGTTGCGCAACAATATGTACCTAATATTTGGAAATGAGGGAACCCCAGAAGCCATAGTAAGGACCAACCTCACTGAGAAGAATACCCAGAGAATCCAAAGAAGAAAGGTACGAACATGAAAATAATTTAGGTTAGAAGCCTAGCTAGATGATTTTGAAATAAAAATGTCATGCTAGATTTGGGATCCAATGTCAACATCCTACCCAAAAAGACCTGGGAAGATTTGGGAAAACCTCAGTTAGTATATTCCCCCATCCAGTTGAAAATGGCAAACCAGTACTGCATTTTCCTAGTAGGAAGGCTAAAAAATGTGGAAATAGATGTTGTGAGAGTTAAGACCACAACTAATTTTGAGGTAATTGAAATCAAGAGAGATAAGGATACCTACCCCGATCTACTCAAAATTGATTGGGAATACAACAACTATGCTATCTTTGATCTAAAGAGGGACACCATGAAGTTTGAAGCAGATGGGATAAAAATAATTCAACTCTTAGATCCATGTTTAGGGCATAGATATATTGAACCAATGGACCACAATATGGAATCAAATTCTCTTGACCAATTATACACCATAACAGTAGGAACAAGACCATATTACATAAATCCCACTGCAGATGGATCGATAAGTTGGAGAAGCGTACAATCTGGTGACTAGGATACAAAAGTAGCGTTTGACAGTTGGAAACAAGGTTCATACAAACAATTCTAAAGATGATGCACAACTGTCAGGGAAATGGGATGGATTGGAACCAAGGTTAGAGAACACCCGACATATGATGGTACCTTAGAGGCACATTGTTATCCCCTAGCCTAGGGATAACTAAGGATATTATGTATCGAGGCCCACAGGTCCTGGACATGGAGTATTGAGAGCCATGTTGACTTGATCCTGGCCCTAAAGGGCACATATTTCTTCTTATGCACCTCCACCTTGTCAGCAACAACAACATCCATCCCATCGGTCTGGTCCTCCATCAACAATGGGTCTTGCTCCATGAGGTAATGAGTCTGGGTATCATGGTATGTGTTGGGTATGTTTTATATTCTTTGCATGTGTGTGTGTGGGAACATCAGATTTGAAAATTGCATCTGACGATCCCAACTTATTTCGCTCTTTGTTTTGTGTGCATCAGGCGCTTCCTAGGGGGGTCCTAGAGGGGGCCAGGTATGGTCCCCCCTGGTTACGCACAACGCCCCAAAATTTCATGTAAATTTTAAACCTGTGAAGTAAAGCAATGCATACAGATTCTTAAGAAAAACATAAATCAATCAATGGCTCATACACATAATACACAGAGATTTTCACTGGAATCCATTAACTGGGAGAAAAACCATCCTTCCTTGGTGTCACACCTTTCAACTCTTCATTGTATTAATTTCCCCATTCACCATACAATATATACAATGTTTTAGGTATTTCGTAGCTACCAAAACTCTAAATTAATCTCGGATTAAGGAATTAGGGTTTTGGTAGCTACGAAATACCTAAAACATTGTATATATTGTATGGTGAATGGGGAAATTAATAAAATGAAGAGTTGAAAGGTGCAACACCAAGAAAGGCTGGTTTTTCTGCCGGTTAAGGGATTCCAGTGTAAATCTTTGTGTACTATGTGTATGAACCATTAATTAATTTATGTTTTTATTAAGACTCTGTATGCATTTCTTTACTTCACATGTTTAAAAATTACATGTGGTATCAGAGCTTGTTTTTGGATTCAGAGGGACGTCTTTGTTGTTGAGAGTTTGGCTCAGTCTATATAGATCAAATTTATCTTGGGTTTGTGATAAACCTAGGTTTAGTGGGATATTTTGCAGTGGTGATTCGAGTGTAGAAAGAGGAATGGAAAGCTCTTCTAGAATTGAGATAGAGAAGTTCAACGGTAAAAATTTTGAGTTATGGACGCTCAAGATGGAGGACCTTCTTGTAGATAAAGAACAATGGATCGTTGTGGATACTGGCACACAACCTACTCGTATGCAACCTATTGGAACAGTATACTGGCACACAACCTACTAGTACACCACCTACTAGTATGTCAAAGGAATATTGGGAGAAGCTGGATAGAAGAGCAAGGATTACTATTTGACTCTGCCTGACAAATTTGGTGTTGTTGAATGTCTCGAGAGAATCTACAACCAAGGAACTATGGGATACATTAGGGAATTTGTATCAATCAAATTCCTTGGTAAACAAGTTTTTTCTTCAAAAGAAGTTGTATCATCTTAGGATGGAAGATAGAGATTCTGTGACCGAACATGTAAATGCCTTTAATACTCTGGTAAATCAGCTTGTCTCTGTTAATATTAAGATTGTATAAGAAGATAAGTGTATTACTTTGTTATGTTATTTTCCAGACTCTTGGGATAATATGGTTGTAGCAATTGGTAATACCATTCAATCTACATTGAAGTATGAAGATGTAGTTGCATCCTTGTTATCTGAAGAGATGAGGCAAAAAAGCATGGATGGTCATAGCACATATGATTTATTTGTAAGAGGTCATACCCAAGACAAGAATTCTAGTAAGTCTTCAGGGGGGATATCTAAATCTATAGGTAGTTCTAAGTCTCCAGGAAAATATTTGAGGAAATGCTGGAAGTGTGGTAAAACAAGGCACTATAAGAAAGATTACAAGTCTAAGAAGGTTGATAAACCAAAGGGATATGATAGTACCTCTTCCACAGAGGAGAAAACCTCCACTGAAGAAGGAGGTGATGTTTACCTGGCATCTACAGGTACACATGCAGAACATGATGTATGGTTGATCGACTCAGGTGTGTCATACCATATGACTCCTCATAGGCAGTGGTTATGTGAATATGAAAAATATGATGGTGGTGATGTATTCCTAGGAGATGAATCGACAACCAAAATCATGGGACATGGAAGGGTTAAGTTGTTGTTAAACATGTAAGGATTAGAACTCTTCATGGGGTTCTACACAATCCAAAACTAGCCAGGAGCGTATTATCTATAAGCAAGTTGGATGATGCAAGAGTGGATACTGTATTGGGAAAGGGCACTTGCAAGACGGTACGAGGAGAAATGGTGTTGATGAGGGGAGTTCGGTGTGGAAATATGTACAAGATATTGGCAAGAACTTATACTAATGGGTGTAATAGTTTTGTTGTCCTTGAGGAGAAAAATAAAGAATACAAGAGCAATATTGTCCCTGGAAAGAAGACCATGTTGTTGCATCAAAGACTGGGGCATATTGGAGAAAAGGGCATTCGAACACTACATTGTAAAGATATGGTTGAAGGTATGTCTAATTGCACTCTGGATTTTAATTTCTGTGAACATTTCATATATGGAAAACAAAATAGAGTAAGATTCCCATCTGGTGCTACAAGAGAAAAGGGGATCTTAGAGTTGATACACAGTGATGTGTTTGGACCTGTGCCTGTTCCATCACTAGGTAAATCTATGTATTATGTTTCTCTCATAGATGATTTCTCAAGGAGCACAAGGATTTATTTTCTTAGAAAAAAATATGAGGTATTTGATAAATTTAAAGAGTTTAAGGATCTGGTAGAAAATCAGATAGAGAGGAAAATAAATGTATTGAGGACAGATAATGGTGGAGAATTCTGTGGAAATGAATTCAAATAATTCTGTAAGAAGTGCGGTATAGAAAGGTAGAATACTTCTCCATACACACCTTAATAGAATGGAGTTGCAGAAAGGATGAACATGACACTGATGGAAAAAGAAATGAGCATGCTCAGTGGTGCTGAGTTAGGACAAGAATTTTGGGCAGAGGCAATGGGTACATCATGTTACCTAGTCAATCGATCACCGTCATCATCGTTGGATGATAAAAATACACACGATGTATGGACTGGAAAGAAACCCTCTCTTGAACATCTTAGAGTGTTTGGCTATGATGCTTATGTACATGTTCCAAAGGAAAATAGGAGTAAGCTAGATAAAAAAGATGAAATGTGTATCTTTATTGGTTATAAAGATGGTGTGAAAGGTTACAAGATTTGGAACCCAGAAACTAAAGATATTGTTTATAGTTGGGATGTTGTGTTTAGAGAGGTAAAAGATGTTCCCAAACAGGAATTCCTACCAAGAAAAGAATAACATGAGAACATAGAGTTTGAGTTGGATGATGGAAAATATGAATCATCTAAAGAATATGAAGCAAAAGAAGAAGAACCTCATACCCTAGTATTGAATATATTAGTGAGGGAAAGAAGGAAACCCAAAAGTTACAGTCCACCTGATTTTCATTCTAATTTTTTTTTATCTATTACTGATGATGATCCCATAACTGTCAGGGAAGCAGTGAATTCAGAGGATAGTAAACTATGGAATAATTCCATGGTTGAAGAAATGGATGCCTTGGATAAGAATGAGGCATGGGATATAGTTGAGTTTTCAGCTGGAAGAAAATATGTTAGTAGAAAATTGTTGTTTAAGAAGAATTTTAATGCAGAAGTAAAGGTGGAGAAATACAAATCTCGATTAGTAGAAAAAGGTTATTCCCAGGTAGAGGAAATTGACTTTAGTGGTATTTTTTCTCTTGTTTCCAAGTTAACGTCTATTAGATTTATTTTATCTATTGCTGCTGATTTTGATCTTGAAGTGGAACAGATGGATGTGAAGACAACATTCCTACATGGGGATTTGGAAGAATAAATCTACATGAAGCAACCATAAAGATTTGTAGTGAAGGGAAATAAAGAGCTGGTATGTAATCTAAAGAAGTCACTATATGGTCTGAAGAAATCACCTAGGATGTGGTACAAAAAGTTTGAAACATACATCCTTGGATTGGGATTTGTGAGAAGCAGAGTTGATCACTGTGTATATTTCAAGCAGGTTGGTAATCACTTCATTTATGTAGTGTTGTATGTTGATGACATGTTGCTGGTAGGAAATAACATGGATGTTATCAAGGAGGTGAAATCAAACATGTCCTCCAAATTTGACATGAAGGATCTAGGTGCTGCTAACTTCATTATGGGAATGGAGATTAAAAGATATCGTGAAAATAAGAAACTCTGGTTGAATAAGAGAAAATATGTTGAGATGATATTGCAGAGGTTTAATATGCATGGAAGTAAACTGATCAAGGTTCCTATTCCTATAGGTGTAAATTTATCTGCAGATCAATGTCCCAAGACATGGGAAGAAGAAGAGGACATGTCCCATGTTCTGTATTCTAGTGCAGTTGGCAGTTTGATGTATGCAACGGTCTGTACTAGAATGGACATTGCACATGCAGTGGGAGTTTTGAGTAGGTATATGTCAAAACTAGGGAAGGAGAATTGGACAACAGTAAAGACGGTCTTGAGGTATTTGCGTGACACTACCAATTATGTATTGTGCTACCAAGGAAGACTAGGATTGGATAGAGTGGTGTACATACATGGATTTGTTGATGTAGACTGGGCTGGAGATCTGGATCATAGAATATCTACAAGTGGGTATGTGTTTAACCTATTTGGAGGAGAAATCAATTGGATGAGAAAAATACAGGCTATAGTGGTACTCTCAACTATAGAAGCGGAATACATGGCAACCAATCATGCAAGAAAGGAAGAAGTATGGTTACAGAGATTGTGTTCAGGTATTGGGTTGGTACAATAAGAAATGAGATTATATTGTGATAGTAAGAGTGCAATCTTTCTAGCAAAGAACCCAAATTATCATTCGAAGAGAAAGCATATTGATGTTCAGTATCACTTTGTGAGAGACATGGTTGAAGAAAAGAAGGTGTTGCTGGAAAAGGTTGACACTTTGAAGAATGTTGCAGATTCATTGACAAAGTTTGTGAGCACAGAAAATTGCTCCTGGTGTAGAGTAACAATGGGCATTGTTGCACTGGATTGTTGACTATATAATCCTGTGGATCCCTGGATGCAAAGAAAAAAAAAAGTGGGAGAATGTTGGGTATGCATTATATTATTTGTGTGTGTGTGTGTGGGAACGTCATATTTGACAATGCGCCCACACACACATGTAAAGAATATAACACATACCCAACATTATCCCACTTGTTTTTTCGTTTGCATCCCTAGCCTAGGGATAACTAAGGAGATTATGTCTCGAGGCCCACAGGTCCTAGACATGGAGTATTGAGAGCCATATTGACTTGAGATTGGCCATGGAGGGCCCATATTTCTTCTTATGTACCTCCACCTAGTCAACAATAGAAAGATCCATCCCATCGACCTGGTCCTTCATTAGTAGTGGGTCTTTATCCATGAGGTAATGAGTCCGGGTATCATGGTATGTGTCACTTTGATTCTCAAAACATTTGAATATGTGAATTTAATTCTTTTTACCTATAACGTGTGCTTGGAACTTATGCCTTTCCACTTGTCCACACCTGGGGGGGATGAAAGGATTCCCTAGTAAGTTGGTTCCCATAGGGTTTGAGTTTCCACTAGGTGGGTTCATGAAATGTCATCGTCTATTCCCACCATACTTACCACTTTTCATATTTTTCCCTCTCATCCATCCCATACATTGGTTTGGGGATTGGGTTTTCCAAGCTAGTAAAGGGTTGTACCTTACCTTGTGGGAAGAAGGGGTAATGGCCTAGAGGGTAAAAGTAGATGGAAAAAGATAAAAGAAAAAAGAACAAAACCTTCACATGCTTCTCCCATGGATCCCCAAGAAAATAATAAAAGGCTTCTCAGCAAGAAACATAGGGACCCATAAAATAATAAAATCAAGACATGGTTGGAGGATATGGGGTCTCATCACGAGCCAACCTACTAGGTCCATGGGAATGTAGTGATATGACACTATCATTCAAATGGTCACCACACTAGGGTATTTGATCTTGTTGGAATATCCAAGAGAAAGGGGGTCTCATCACGATCCAACCTTCTCATCTCTGTGAAATGCTTGTTAGTAACATTGTCACCACTAGTCACCATGCCAAGAAAGTGTCCTCTAATTAGTCTCTTGAAAGAAAAAACAATAAGATAAAAATATTAAATGCATGAATGGGATGGGAAAAAATTGCATCTATGAAAAGGTGCAACTCACCCTCTTCAGAGGCACCCACAGGTAAGCCATAAATTTCCTTATCATCACTGCACCCATTACTCAGACATCCCTTACCACCTCACCCACTTACATGGCCTGGATTTGTATTCACCCAGAAACACCCCACATCCAATGAGAAATAACCCAATAGGACATGCTAATGTCCCCTCCAAACTTGGCTTGTAGAATAACGTAATGTCTTTGAGCACTTGTTTGGGAAAAGGGGTTTTTTTGCACATGTTTAAATAACTTGATTATTAGATGTGCTTGACATTGCTATGATCCCTATGACTTATGAGCCCATGGAGGGCATACTTGTTGTTGTTGTAGGGCCACACCTAACATATAGGTACACATGGGGAGATGATTAGTTGATATCTCCATAGCGATAAAATCCCACTAGATGGATGTTGAGACCTTAGCCGGGGGTAGAGACAGATCAAATATTTGCACCAGAGAGAGAGGAGGATGTTCCACTAGAGACATCCTGGTAGGCCTAAACCCAAGGGGGTCTTTCCCTTCTCACCATGATGTAGGCCTTGAAAGGCCCATGACATCACCCATGTGATCCATGATGTCACCCAACATTTTGGACACTTTAGAGTCAATTATGTGCCAAGCGGCACATGTGGTTTGATCAGAAGGCCTTAAGAGGCCTAACGTTTTTCTACTGGAGGCCAACGTTTCAATAAAAAGGCCTAATGTCACCATAAAATGGCATTGTTGACGATTAAAATCGAAATGAAGTTTTTTCCCGCAAAGTGTTGCTAAAGCCTATTATTATAATACTAAATAATACTAGTAGGTGGGACCCCCTTATAGATTGGAGATCAGGTATGGTCATTATTTGATGTTGTGATGATGTTCGACATTACTTATGTGGTTGACGAGATCTTGTTTTTATTGGCTATGGATTGGGCTTATGAAGTATTGGTTCTTTATTTTACAATTGACCTATGTAATCCTTGTTATCACTGCTATCTGTTATTGGGATCTATTACTAGGAGACCTACAAAATAAATATGTTAGCAATGACACATACAAGCAATCAGAAAGAAATGAGAAGCAATGCAACAAATGCAAAGGGAGGAATTTAAACTATCCTATATACTATACTACATGCATGAAAGATTAAAATGATTATGGTTAAATCCTAGCTAGCAAGTAAATGGTTATGCGATTTTATTGAGTTATATGGTTACTATGCATATGGTAGGATAAGATGTGGGTGGCACATTTGAAAAAGTTAAAGTTGCTAATGCTTATGCGATTTGTTGTGTATATGGAACACGATTGATTTGTGTTATGGAATAAGTTAAGAGTATGATATGGTAGCATGATTGATGGGTGATGGTTTCAATACATCATGTGATTAATGGTGTAAATGAAAGGCTCATTGGCATGTACTAAGAAGTTAATGGATTCTGAATGGAGGCATTGTGCATTTACTGCACGTCACCTTTACTCCTTTGCTGGTCGCCACCCTAATCGGGCTATTTTTTATCCTTGTTGCTGTGGTTATGCTTCGATTTCCTAGAAGAGAGGAACCACTCGACCATCTTGCGTTTTAAGGTGCTTCGATCACAGGTATGTCTTTTTTTGGACATCCATGAGTCTGCTCTGTTATGAAATGGATATTGGCTTGAATGTATGGGTTGTGTTTTCCTCAAGTACTAAAACTGTGTAAAATTGTGATTTTGGTGGCTTTCTCTATGATAATGTCTAAAGTTACAGTGTATTGGGCTATCCTGGGTGTTAGCAACCATAAGGGATCTTTCTTATCCTTGTTGGTTTAGTTAGAGGGTTTTTTTTAGGTATTAGGTGCCTGGCTATCCTCACACATTTGTCGCTATATCCAGTCTTTGGTTTTTGTGGGTTTAATGGTTGGGAGCACTCTGTGTCACTGTGTTCTGTTCACTTGAACATTGGTTTGTTTTCACCATCAAAGGTTGCGCAGTGGGTTACTTGGTTCTTTCTCGGCCCTGTCTTCACTTCAACTTTATGGTTGCTTGATTGGAGAACCACGAGGGTTATACCCTGCATGTGTTAAGTATCATTGCCAGGCTGAACTGAAGCCTCACCCTTCTGTTTTATCCCACCTGCCACGAAATTTGTTACATGCCCATGAATAAGCTATGGTTCTCCCTGCATATGCACTGTTGGTCTTTGAATCTTTCGCCATTGAAATAAGTTGGATCTAGCTTTCCCCGTGTTGGTCATATAGCAAACCCTTAACTCTATAGGTTTGAAGGTTGATAGAGAAGACTGGCGTGGCCTATTGGGTTTTCTACTTTGTTATTGTTGGAGGGTTGTGTATTGTCGAAGAAATTGAGTACAAGCTCGCCCAGTTGGTCATGTCACAATCATGTTGGTTTTGATATCTACTTACTACATGTGTTATAACAATGGATAAACCTTTCATTGTTAATTGGATAGTTAAAAATACACAGTCGTTGTCTTTGTGTTTGATAATCCAGTATGGTTTTAATTGAGAAGGTCACTACCTCGTTCTATATCGATGTGTGGGTATGTGTGGTTGCCACATCATGTTAAGTCAGTTGTTGATTGTTATAATAGTCCAAGTATAGGCTCAACATTGAATTGGTTGATTGGTTGATACACAATCATTGTCATTTTGCACCAAATATTATTTGGATGTTTAACTAGGCATTGGTTACAACTGTTTAATGATGTTCATGCATAATGAGTGTGTGATGTTCCTTCACCATGAATAAATGGTCATTATAACTATGAGATTTTGGGGCAGAGTGGTTATTATAACTGAGATGACTGTAGCAATTCCATCCACTATATGCATTATGGTTATTTGATTGCATCATTAGGAATGAGCCTAAGTTTTACGCAACATGGTTGATTGCAGTTTGATTAATTTGAAGCAATGTTGTATTAGATTAATAGCTCAGCACGATGGGTTGAGTTATTATTGTGACTGTGTGTTTGGAATTGTAGAATGAGAATGTTGCATTGTAGTGTTTTGGGTGGCTGTGATTATGTATGATATGGGTAATTTTAGGTTCCACAATCAGAAATAGCGACAGAGTTTTAAGAACGACTTTGTTGCAATTCGATTATTTGTTTATGAAGACATGCATGTTGTCGGTACCTCGTTGTGTTGGATGGATAGCCCAACAATTTTGATTATTTAGAGTTACATATAATTGGGCTTGTACAGTGACAAAATTACACTTGCATGATTGAGTTATTTTATGCATAACATGGGTTGGAATAATGGTTGTTGTCTTTCTATTTGAATGTAGACCAGGGTTTTGCAATTTAAGTCTGGATTATTGGGTTGACTGTCATTATATATGTTTAAAGAATGTCATGCATTTTAAATGACAGGCCCGATTGTATTGATAGTATAACTTCATGGAAATTTGAAACACGACTTTGGGTGTATTTGATGATGGAAGAAATGTGTGGGAATTGGTTGTATTTGATGATCAACAGAGTGGAAATGGTTACTATTATACAACTGAGAATTGTTATAAGATCCAAATTGGATAAATGAAAGGAACACAACTTCCTTACAAATTGTGTGGAATGCATACTTTCTTGTGATTGTCCCCTGTGGACATTGATTGTGAACAATGAACTAGTTTAAACACATGAATTGTTATTTGGTCATGACGATTGTTTGGTTGGCTTATCCCCTTTTAATATAATGGCTATATAAATTAATTGATTAATTTTGTGAACAATAACCTCTCTCATTCCTCGTAATTATTTCACTTTTCGCTAATTACAACCCCATCACTTTCCCACATTCATTTTTCACTCCCTATTCCAAAATTGATTACAGTCAAGAAAAATTCTATGTTGAAACAGTTGGCGGTAGCAGTGTCTTGGTTGAACTATAGTGTTGTATTTTTTTATTTGCAGTTGATTGTT
>ML810288.1:254162-264726 GCA_009831015.1 Picea engelmannii
TCATATCATGTTTCACTCAATACAAACCCCTCACATATCCTAGGACCCTTTATTCACCCCCTTCTCACTGATGAGAAGTAAAACTATTTATATGGATTGGATTGCATGAGTCTAATACATTGTTGAGCCAAATATATTTCATATTTTTAAGAGTTTTCATGTATGGTTATTTAAAATATTATTCTCTAATCAAGCATGCATGCAGGAATGAGTTTTTTCAGCCGAGGTAGCCATGGACGAGGAAACAGAGGGAGAGGTAATTGGAATAGAGGACCAAGAAGGCCAAGGTTATCCATACATTTTGATGCTAACTCACAAGAGCTTGGCCAATTGTTTCAGGCTGGATTTTTCAACTAGATTGGGTAGTGAGTGGTCCAACCTAGGCCTAAAATGCATCCTTTCCAATTCCCACAAGCCCTCGATATCCCTATACCTCCTCACATCTCATTGCAACCTGAGGTTCTTGAAACTAATGGATGGCAGGAGATTGTCCACCCGACAGTCTCCCAACATTGTGGCTAGCGCAATTTGTCCTTTCCTTCTCCTCCACCTATTAACCCTATTTCCCAAGATTCCCCTAACCACTCACCAGTGCAATCCTCCCATGCTAGCAAGAGATTGAAAAATGAGGCACACCATGGCCTTGACAAAGAAAAAGCCACTGCTACCCCTTCCTCACCCTCCAATGGATCTAACAAATATGTGTCTTCCCAGATGCATTTGAGGGATGATTGTTCCCACGTGATCAATGAGATTAGGCCTAAGGGCTCAACGCATCCAAAGGAAAATTCAAGAAAATCGAAGGTCGACAACAAAAATCAAGGAAAGATTGCATTGTAGAGTGAGAAATATGGTTTTTGATTTTTATTTTGTCTATTATTTTTTTTTGTAAGTTAGAAGTTTTATATATAAAAGGCCTTCAAAAACCAAATTAGAGGTACAAAATACAGATATTAGCCGTACTATAGTTACTGGACTGCCCCAACAGAGGGGAAACCAGTCCAACTAGCAGGGGAGTCAAGCATAGGTAGTGTAACAGTCTAAAAAAAAACAGTCTCAAACTGTCTGGACAACAACTAAAAAAAGAAAAACTATTGAAACTTGAAGTGCCCCTATGGGCCTAATCATTTGGAAAATACTTTGGCCAGGTGGCGTGGACAGCCTCGGACCAAGGTTCCTCCTCGACATATGTCACTTGATTTTCCCACTACATTCCATCATCCACGCTGCTCTCGTCTCTGTCGGCATCTGGCGAGGTGTCCTGCAGCGCACGCTATGTTGTGTCCACCTCCATGGCCATGTCCTCATGCTTGGCTTGCACCATCCCATTCCCTATGGAGCACTGCGTCTGGGCGTTTCCTTCACTGGTCGCTACACAGGGTTCCTCTGCCGAAGCCGCACTTGTCGGGTCAGAGGGGAAAGCCTCTTGAAGGGAAGAGAGGATTTGAGGAAGGACCGCGACTTTTCCATCCATGGCTTGCAGACGGAATTGAAGGTCCTCCACCCCCTGACGGAGTTCGAAGACCAGACTGAAAAGAATAGGGAGGCTTTCTCTCATCTGTGTGTCAAAGAAAGAGTCAGGGGACTGGTTCATGGTGTTCCGAGGCTTGCGAGGAGGAGGTGGCGCTCCCACGGTCTCCCTTGAGGAATCAATAACTGGTGCAAGGGGGGGCTCGTCCGTTGGGGGGACAAGAAGGTGACGCAAGGAGGAGCATGACGACCTGGATATGATAGCTAAGCAGTCAAACAATGAAATAGGTGGATTGGGGGGGGGCAGGAAGAACTGGCTTGGGCTGGAGGGACGGGGAGGAACAAGTGGAAGGCGACTCAGGGGGCGAGACAGAAGGCTGGCGAGGTTTCCATGGAGAGCCTCTTTGAGGCCGCCCCCTTTGGCACGGAATGAGGTTCGTCGCGTGAAAACTGAAGGAAACTAGGTGCAACAGGCTGAGGTAGAGTACCTAGAGTTGAATAGGGGCTGCAATTGTCATGAAGGTTCAGGTTGAATCAGTCCATGGCAGCGGAGGGGAGAGCCAGCCGGGTCGCGAGCGGAGACGGGAGGCAGACACAAGCAACCAGGCCATGGAATGAAACATGAAAGGAGAGGGAAGCTTCATAGTTAAGCCGCTGTGACATCATAATGGAAATTTAATGCAGGATCGGGGTGGCGGGCGATGGCACTAGCTCGTCACATGGCTCCATGCCTCGTTGGCCGATCTGTGCCTCCTCCTCGTGCCAGATGGTCCGCACTAGAACCCTATTTGGGGTTGTGTCCACTGCTCTAGATTTGCGAATACATTGCTGGAGAATAAGGTGATTAGCTTCCAGGGCCATGTTGCAAAGGAGTTCTGGTCCCCTCCAGTTGGTCCCCATATTAGCTAGTTCATCCGCAACTTGATTCGCCTTCCTCCTGATATGAGCAAGTATGACAACTTGATTTGGTTGCAATAAGTCCGTGATAATATGTAGCCTGTGTGAGAGTCTCCAACTAGGCGACATTCTGTCCGGGTTCGTTCCATTTAAAATTCTGCGGAGCAGATTGATGATGATTTGAGAATCCCCCTTGACGATTAGCTTGGTGAAATTATTTTCAATTGCTAATTGCAATCCTCTAATGAGCCCCCAAAGTTCTGTTGCATTGTTCATGGAATGACCAAGGGAGCCTGTGCTTATGAGAGTGATGTGCCCATGATGGTTGCAGAAGACTACTCCATAGCCCGCTATGCCTGGATTGCCTTTAGAGGCTCCGTCAAAATTGAGCTTGATGAAATCGACTGGGGGGGGAGACCAAAAGGAGGGGCTACTGAGAGGGGGGGGAAGAGAAGAGGGGGGGAAATCATGATGAGAAGGAAGAGGATTCCAGTGCTATAGGATTGGGAGTTCGGAGGGAATGTTGATCAAGTCTTTGTCGGTCCACAGCTGAAGGTTGAGAGTTTCCAGGATATTGTAGCGACATTGATTCCAGTAGTGTTTCCACGGGAGGGAGACATTTCTGAAAATCCTTCTATTCCTTTCTTTCCAAGTTTGCCAAAGGATGAAGCCTGGAAGTAATTGCCAAATATGATTGAGGAGGGGAGAATGGAAAGCCTAGTCCCTCCAGTCCATAATGGTGTCGATGATACTATCTCTATTGCGATCCGAGGTGCGCATGATAAATGCCACTTGATCCCAAATTTGAGCAGTGTAAGGGAAAGAATTGAGGAGGTGATTCGTGGTTTTGTCTGCCTCTCCACAAAGCATGCAAATAGAGGGCCCAACAAAACCCCTTTTTGAGAGGTTATCCCAGGTTAGAATACTTGAGTGGGAGACAAGCCAGAGAAAGAGGGTGATTTTTGGCCAGTGTTTAAGATTCCATATTTTGTGCCAAACTTTCCTTGTAGGGAGGGGGTCTACTTGAGTTTTTATCTAATAGGCTTCCTGCGTACTGTAGGTGCCCTGTGGCCAGTACCCCCACCGAAGGATATCCTCTCCTGCAATTTTGGGAATTTTTTGTTTGGCCATTTCTTCTTGCCAGGGTACCAGATCCACATGCGCTTCCAGATTAATGCGTTCCCTGTTCAGGTGCCAACAATGCCAGGTGTCTTCTGGGGAATTGTCCTGCCAGTAGTCAGCTACTCTTGTCAGGCCCGCAAGTGTAGCCTGGGTGCTGATGTCCCTAGCCCAATCCTCATTGTCCAGAACTGGCCACTGTTGCTAGGAATCTTTCCAGAAAAGAGCTGTTTCCCCATTTCTGATTTCCCAGAAGGCATGCTGAGTCACCAGCTGTCTATTCTGCTTAGCCACTGTCCAGATTAAGGAGCCTAGGTTGTCCCCATTCCATCGAATTAGGTTCTTTTCCGCCACATTTGGTGCATATTTCTTCCTCCAAAGTCTTGCCCAGAGATCCTTGGGGTTTTTTAGCCACCGCCACCAAATTTTGGCGCTTAGAACTTTGTTCATCATAAAGGGATCCTGTAATCCCGAGTCGCCTTGTTCTTTGGGTCGACATAGTTTGTCCCAGCTGACCAATGCTATTTTCTTCCCTGAGTTGAGGCCTTTCCAGATGAATTTTCTTTGTAATCTTTTAATGGTTGTGAGAACGAACTTTGGGGCAGCCAACGCTGAGAAGGTGTAGACAGGAAGGGCCTGAAGAATAGATTGGAGAAAAATAAGATGACTAGGGAGGTTTAAGACTCTGAATGTCCAGGAATAAAGTCTCTTAGTAAAGGAGGATAAAAGATGTTCCTAGGAGGAGTTACGGAGGGGGTGTATTGAAGAAGAATATTTGGGACTTATCCTTGTTGCAATCCAGACCCGAGGCGTCCGAAAAGGTTTGGAGGATCACTAGGAGAGAGTTGGATTCACAGACAGTTGGAGTGCCCATCAGAAGCATGTCTTCCACAAATTGACTGTGCGAGATAGGAGGGGAGATGCCATGCAAGGGGAGGCCTGTCAGTAAGTTGCTTTCAACAACTGCATGGATGGAACGACTAAGACCTTCAGCCATAATGATGAAGAATAAATGATATGAAAATAGAAGGATGACTTTTTATGCTATGCAAGCACCCTCTACTTCATTAAAATAAACTTTACAGGACCTTGCTTCATGTGTATAAATATGCAATATAAACTTATGTGTTAAGTTCATGCTTCTTCCTTTAAATGTTTATGTATGAGGAAATGTTCTTGTAAATGGTTAAATATGTACTTCAAATAAATACACAGCAACAAATAAATACACAGCAACAATACTTGCAGAAAATAAACCATCAAACTCACAACAAGAACAAGATGATAAAGAAGTTCACCCCCCTCCGGGCTACATCTCCTTGAGCCTCCATAATGGACTTGGCTCTCTGGGATTAATTAGTCAAAATTTCTTTTACAAGCTGCTTCTCAACTCCAATGGAAAAATAGACTGTACCATTGAGATCAGAACACATAAAAACCCCAAAAATGACTAATAGAACTCTGAAAATGGATCATGGCTCATCCGGGCATGACCTCTTCTACATATGGCCATAAGCTTCCCTGAGCTTCTCTTTGGAAAAAACATCTGTAAAAGTCCTCAAAATCCTCTGAAACCTATCCCAATGTGTTCAGAGCATATCAATTAGCCAAAAATGTTTATTCAATCATAGAAAACAAACATAGGCTCACCAAACCATGTCCTCGATCAATGAGGGCTTCAAGCTCCCTAGAGCTTGCTGAAACTTCAATGGTGAAAAAATTGCAGAAGAAGTCTCCCGATGGCCTTGAAAATAGCACCAATGGATCCAGCATGTCCAAAAACCCCTAGCTAGGCTTTTACGGCACCTCAATCGGCCAAAAGATGAAGAAGATAGGCCTCCTCCATTTTCCTCCTTCAAGCTTTCTGAAACTGGTTTGCCAAAACGCACCTCCCCCAGTGAACCTAACACACATGCCATTTAAGGCGTAAAAAACCAGCACCAGGTGCAACCGCGCCAACGGTGAAAACTGTAGAATGGTTAGGGCACCTCCAGCCCCTAACCACCTAGCACCTGGGCGTATGAGGGCATGTGACCGGGCGCATGGCTAAAAGGTGGTTAAATTCGTTGTAACGGGTTTAACTCCCCCCGCGCCCCAGGTCACGGGCATATGGTTTAACAATGTAACCATGGTTTTAACATATCCCACATGCACACAAACCATCGGTTATAAAGCACGGTCATATACAATGCAATCGACCATGGGCTAGGTTAAAAGAATCCACACACATATATAAAGGTCAGGCTTATGGTTCAAACCCCCGCGCATTTATATTACAATACATGGTTATAAAAACTATGGTGTATGTGTTATACACCCGTGCCAACGGTTGGACTACACACGGTCATATAATATTACAAACGACCATGGGTCGGGGCCAAGCCCTGGCCCGACCTCCCGCCAATCCAAACATAATGTAACTTTAAATATAGTTTAACCCATTCATATAACAAGAAACAATAATTGGCGCGTTGGTTGGCTAGAATTTTTTAAAACGTTGCATGGTGGGGAGGTCCGGGGGTTGAACCCCACGGCCTCCATAATATTTTATCAAACAACATATCAACCAATACCCGGGTGCCACATGGTAGCCGCTGATTGGGCCACGTGGCACCTTACCATATGCCAAAAACATGCCACGTGTCGCATCATCATTCGCCCAACTGTCAGCCAATAAATGAATGCCACATCACCTGCCACATCACCTCTTCCATGTCAGCACCATGCATACTGCTGACGTCATCCGACATGCAGGATGTTGACGTCACCCTGTGCCACGTGTCACCCTTCCAGTGGTGACATGTGTCACCTCCGAATTGGTCCAATCGTACGCCCAAAAAGCCAAAACTGCCTAACACATGTCATCACCTAGAGACGCCATGTGTCCTGTACGGACCTGCCACGTGTCCTGTACGGACTATACGGATAGGTACAGTCAGCATCAAATTTTTTGCCTATTTGGCTTGACGAACAGATCATGATATCTTCTCCATACGGACTCCGTTTGAGAAAGTAAATATATCGCCGGAATCAGGAAGACGAGACGGACGCAATGGAACCATTTTCGTCATATTCCGAACACTTTGAAATTTGAGCAAAATTTTGACCCCTGGTCCAGATTTTGATCAGGAAAGGGGAAAGAGGATCTCCCTGTCTAATTCCTCTTGAGGGGGAGAAGGGTCGAGAGGGAACACCATTGATAAGAATGGAGAAGAATGCCAAGGAGGTTAGATTCAGAATCCAAGTCACCCAACGCTGATCAAAGCCAAAAGCTAGGAGCATTTCCCGCATGTATTCCCAGCTTATCTTATCAAAGGCTTTAGAAAGGTCTAATTTGAGGAGCATACCTAGTGTTTTGGTCTTCTGCAGAGAGTGGATCACTGCATGGGCTAGGATGACGCTGTCCAGGATTTGTCTGCCTTCAACATAGCCTGATTGCTCCGGGCATATGATTGTCGGTAAGATTGGCTTGAGTCTCCGGGCATTCACTTTTGTTAGGAGTTTGTAGATGACATTACATAGAGCTATGGGTCTGAACTTCTTAGGATGGTGAGCCTGCCCCTCTTTGGGTACCAGGGTGAGGAAAGTCGCATTAAGAGCCTGGAGGACTTGTCCAGTGGCTCTAGAGTCTTCAAGAATTTCCCAAACCTCGACCCTGATCATCGGCCAACAATGGTGGAAAAAATCGCTGGTGAAGCCATCGGGTCTAGGAGCTTTGCATTTGGGGGTGTCCTGAAGCGCTTGATCCACTTCCTCGATTGTAATGGGTCGGAGCAGGGCTGAGTTTTGCTTCTGGGTAATGAGGGAGGGCACATGCTTCATAACCTTAGTAATGGCCCCATATCTATCCAGGAGTGGTTCTGTGAGGAGATCTTGGTAATAGCCGATCAAGGTCGTTTCCATGTATTCGTGGGAATGAATGGTCTCCCCGTCTGCGAAGGTAAGATGCGTGATTTTATTAGAATGCCTTCTGCGGATGACAGTTCTGTGAAAGAATTTGGTGTTGCGTTCCCCTTCCTTGAGCCATTGGATGCGCGATTTCTATTTCCATAAAATCTCTTCTTGTCTTTTCCTGGCCTCTAGCTGTTGATTTACTTTTATTTCCTGGGATTTTAGCTCATTCATTAGCCCCTGCATCCTAATCTGGTTTTGAATCTCACCCATTTTTTCTGACAAATGCTTTTGGGAGTCGAAGATATTGCCAAAGGTTTGCTTATTCCAGAGTTTGAGAATTTGTTTGAGGTTCTTTAGCATTTGCTGAAATTTGTACATTTTGGAGCTGTGAGAGACCTCTGCCTCCCTCCACCAGTCCTGGATTTTTAATTGGAAGATGGGATGGTTGAGCCAGAACTGTTCAAACCTGAAGGGTTTCTTTCCAGGTGTGGCTGGCACATCCACCCATAGCTGTATAGGCCAGTGATCTGAGCCAGAGAAATTCAAGATAGTAGCTTCTAGAGCCGTTCCTTCCATCATAAGGGATTCAGAGATGAGGAATTGATCTAGTTTGCAAGAAATTTGGTGTATTCCGATTCTTCTATTTGTCCAAGTGTGAATGCCATTGGTGGCTTCTAGGTCGATAAGGCGAAGGTTGTCTATGAGGCTGTTGAAATCACTGGAATCCCAATCCAGTCGTCTTGATCCCCCTTTTTTTCCTCCAGGCTGCGAATGATATTGAAATCTCCACCAACAATCCATCTGTTATGCTGAGTTAGACTGGATAGGTAATCCAGGTTCCTGAGGAAGGCCTGTTTATCCCTTGGGCTGGCTGATCCGTAGACATTGGTCAAGTGTCCCAGCTTGTTAGAGCCAATAAGCCTATAATCTGCAGTAATGGACCACTTGGTGGCGAGAAATTTTTCCAGCAGCACTGAGTTGGTGTTCCAGAGGACAGCCAATCCTCCAGCTGTGCCTGTGGCTACGGTTGAAGCTGCTTCCCCTTGCTTCCAGCAGTAGGGAAGTAGCCTGTCGATGTCTTCTGAAGTGCATTTTGTTTCCTGCAATAGTACTATGTCAGGTTTTTCCGCAAAGATCAGATCTTGTAGCATTTTTTGCTTGCTACATTCATTGAGGCCTCTGATATTCCATGAGATGATCTTCATGATGACGGGGGGGTAGGGAGAGGAGGGAAGCTGTCTGAGATCAGGTGGATTTTCCCTGAGTTTACCATGAAGTGGCCTATTTCTTGTATAAGCTTATTAGTAGATTTCTGCCCTCTTTTCTTTTTGTCTTTCTGAGTTTTACTTGGGGTTTTTGACTGACTGCCCTGTATTCCCAGTCCTTTATTAGATTGAGCTGAGGATCTAGCTGAGGAGTTGATAAATACCTTGTGCACCTTCTGTAATTGATCCCTGGGTATGGTGTAAAGTTTTTGATGCCTGTAGGCGTGCTCAAGGTGCTCCAGATCCACCTCGGCTAGTTCTTGCTCCTCCAGCTCCATTTCTGCATCCCCGTCCTCTGTCTCCAGAAAGTCTTGCGAGTCCTGAGCCATGTCTAGGGGGGGGAGATCTGACTCCTTACCCTGTGGGGGTTGTTCATTCCCTTGACTTGTAGATTGGGGGAGATTATCCAAATGTGGTACATTGGGGTGTATAAGGGTTGTGGGGTTCTCTGGTTGATCTTGTAGAATTGCAAATTTATTACTAGTTGATGGATCCTTACTTACTTGGGCTGGTTGCTTTCTTCCTCCTTGTCTTCTTTTCCCCGCTAGTTGTGAAAAACCATCCTTGTCTTTGCCACTTTCTGGGTTCCCTTCTTTGTGAGCAGTATTGAGAGGGCACTCTCTGAAAAGATGACCGTGTTCGTGGCATTTCCTGCGTTAGAACGGAATGTGTTCGTAGTCGATGGTTTGGGTCCAGTCCTCGTCATGATATTCCAGTATGATGGATCCTGGAAGCATCTTGGCTATGTTCAGATACACACAAATACGCGCATAAGAGGTGTAGCGCCTCTGCTTGGTGGCTTCGAAATACTTAACATAGATGCCTATGGTATTTCCTATGTCGGCCCGAACCTCCTACAGCCAGAATTCCTGGGGGAGAGAGTACAGTCTGATCCATAGAGGTGCATGGGCAAAGTCCTCCTTTTCAGGGCTGAACTTCTCGGTCCAGAATCTCAAGAAGAGTCCTGCCGAGTTATAAAAGTATGGCCCCCCATCAAAGATGCAATTGCGATCCTCAAGGTTGTGGAATATGATTGTGATGAACCCCTTGGAACCTAGTTGTAGCTCATAGTGTCCTTTTGGCTTCCACCAGTATTGTATCCATTTGACCAGATCGCGCTCAAAAGGCCAGAGCCCTAGGAATTTTCCCACCAGGGCATAGTCTCTCATATATTGCTTTTTCTCTTCTATGCGTGGTGAGATGATAACGTATTTTGGGGCCTGTGGTGCTTGTGGGATACATTTACCTGGCATCCATGGAGTTGACACAATAGTTGGGATAGCCGCATTCTCTGGATCGATGTCCATCTCCCGATCCTTGAAGGTTCCTTCCGCCAGAAGTTTTGAGCGCAGATCTAGTGGGGGCTCAAAGGTCGGTCGTTTCGTACCTTCTGCAGAGTTTCCATTCGCCATGGCTTGGCTATAGGAGGTGCCATTCAGCCCCCCCTCCCTACGAGACATGAGCCCCAATGGGGCAGGCATTGTGGCAGCGTAACTCAGAGCGGCTGAAGAACCCTAAACCCTCGGCTCAGAGCGTTTGCTCAATGTTGGTTGGATACATATTAATTTTTGTCTATTATTGATGACAGTTGACTTCAAGAATTTTTGGACAACATGTTTTATTTTGGATATATGAGTAATATTTTTTGAAAATAATTTCAAATATCATGAGCTAAATTGTCAAATATGAATATGTGGATGGGAGTCACAAGGAGGTGTGTTTTGCTTAACTAAATAGTTATGTTATGATTGTTATGAGTAAAAGGGAGTCACAAGGGGACTGTTGGGCTCCGGATTTATAACATTTTCTTGCTGGTTCTTGAAGACATTGTTTACTCTCCTGAAGACTTTTGTTAAGCAAATGGCATTCTTTCTGTGCTATTCATACTCTGTTACACATATATATTCCATTGTATACAG
>ML810288.1:270361-280628 GCA_009831015.1 Picea engelmannii
AGTTATGTGACATTCCACATACCACCGGAAATGGAATGACAAGCACTATCCATCTAGGATAGTTTCACCAACAATTTCCTTGATCTTCATCTTGTTATTCCACATACAAGCATGGGTCCTCCAACCATTCTTCTAGGATAAATCAATCTACAAAGCATATTCCCGTGAGGGATTTCACCATAAGGGGACCAATTTGGAGTTCATGCATTTGTGCACCTTATCAATCATGATAAGACAATAATGAGAGCATGGGTCCTCCAACCATTCTTCTAGGATAACTCAATCTGCAAAGTGTCTTCCCGTGAGGGATTTCACCATAAGGGGACCACTTTGGAGTTCATCCATTTGTGCACCTTATCAATCATGATAAGAAAATAATGAGTCATCTATACATTTTTCCAACAATGCATCATATACCAATGAAACCACATCGATCCATCTTCATCATGTATAAATGACAACTCATTGATACATATTCATCATATCAATGACAACTCATTGATACATCTTCATCTATGCATTCTCATCAAGGAAAATACATAGTATATTACATCAATCATCAATCAATCAATCCTTTGACATCAATCAATCACTTGACATCAATCAATGACATCAATCAATCAAGTCATTGACATCAATGACAACATGATCCAACATATACCTCTCACTCAACGTGACACATTTATCCATTCCTCAGAATGGTAAGAACATGATAGTCCTTAGAGAGGGAAGAATTTCACCCTACATAGAGAGTGTTCCACAATCTAGTGTAAACTATATCAAAGAGGACCTAGGAGTGTATTCCATCTTTGCCGAAGAGGATAGTATTCCTTTGGAAAGAATCAATTTAGATTATGATATGTGGCATATGCACTTTGATGGTTCACACTCTAATGAAGGTAATGGGGCTGGCATTTTATTGGTTTCACCTGTAGGAAGAATTCGTAATATGTCTTGCAGGTTAGAGTTTGCTTGAACAAACAATGCCGCTAAATTCGAATCTTTATTATTATGCATTGAGAATGCCCTTAATCTTGGTTGTGGTCACCTTATAGTTTTTGGAGATTTTGAGCTTGTTGTGAACCTAATACGTAATATATGCTCTCCTATCAACAAGCTGATGGGACGATACACCCAATATGTTTGGGCACTTACCTCGAACCTTTTATCTTTCACCATCACTCGTATTAGAAGGGATTTGAATTCAATGGTTGGTCGGTTAGCTATCTTTGCAGCTTCCCTTAATCAACAACTTTTTGCCTCAGAGACCTGATTGTTCTTTTCAATCTCTATATTGGTCATATATCCCTGACAATGTAGGATCTTGGCAGGCCCTCCGTAATGATGAGAGCATTAGTGCTTCCATCCAAGATGAACCTTTTAAGCATGAGGAAATTATATCCATAGAAAACAATAATATTCCTGAGATCTTGACTCCTCTTGAGAGTTCATTTTCATTGAGTGATGTAGGAAATAAAGAAAAACAGAAAGAAGAGGAGTTATGAAAGAAGGTGGTTGAAACCATCTCCATGAACATTAGGACACCTATATATTCAACGAACATTAAAATAAATGTCCAGTGTTCTGATAAAGAAGAAATGAGGTCTGGCGAGCTACTTGGTGGATTTCAAATTTTTTTTTCTTGGTTTAATGAGGATCTTCGTGGTTTTGATCCAGGTCTTATTCAACGTACTATGAAACAAGCTAGGAAAAAACAAGGACTTGTTATCTATACAATGAAAGCAACCTTTCAAAGGGATTTGAGAAATTTCTTAAGGGCTGGGATGTTTTTTTCAGTGCACCCTGAATGGGTTTCTAATTGGGAACCTTCCTAGAGAACCACTAATAATATTATAACCTGTATTAATCTTCGAACTTTCAGGCAAGCAATTATGATAAATCCTTTCCCTCCTCTAAATATGGAAATGGTTTTGCAACAGGTTGTAGAGTCACAGTTAGGGCCCTTACTTGACACTTTGTTTGGTTACATGAAAATCAAAGTAAAGGGGGAAGATGCTCACTTTTATCACTTATTGGAGTACCATGTATTACCAATGCCAGATTTCTAGCTTGCTTGATACAAGTACTTCTTTTAAAAGACCTATTCACCCGACTTTCGATGAATTGGTCCGTCTCCATCTCTATCTTGATGATATAATTGTGTGCATCAAGGAACTGATAATTACACCAGAGTTCCAAGTGTTGGGTCCTTTCTGTTATCACACTAAATTTCCTTGGGTCTTTTAGTTTGTTTTCAATCCTTTTTTCAAGCCTTAGATTTTAAATTTTCTTTTAAAGTCTCATCCATTTAAAATTTATGTTTGGTAGGACCCCTTAGATGATTAAATTTTTGAGTCTTAGCTTTAATTTGATCCTCAAATTAATTGTTGATCCTTGAACCATTTCTAGATCATGTTTTATTTGGGTCCCCTTCATGACTTGTCCCTAGGTCGATCCCTCCCATTACTAAACTAATGTGACACACCTTCCTCTTCACTCATGATCTCGTAGGCATGCCTCCTTGTCCTTTCTTACATGTCCTATCACGTTTTGAAGTGGAAGCGTTTCCTACTCATCATGCAGTTCTGTAGTGCCTATCACGTTCATTATACCTCCACCTCGAGTCATGATTGCCACAACTAATGTCATGTCCCTTGTTTTCAGCACCAGAAGTGGGTTAAAGATGCCTTCAAAGATCTTGAATTTATGATCTTTGGTAATGGTTTCTAATTTTGAAAGGCTCAACAGTGTTGCATTGCACAAATTCATAAGTTCTGATCAGGCGACCACATGTCAACCAAATCCGATGCTGAGAAAGATTCTAGGGCCAAGGTTTTCTCAAAGTTCATCCTAAGATTGCATTGAAGATATCAACAAGTGTCTACTGCACTGGTATCCCATGTTACCTCCTCTACATATTAATTTTCACAGTAATTTTGTGCTCGGGTTTTTGTTTTGCTAAGCTTGCACAGTAGTAAGGGATCCATATTTTCATGGTAACCTTGTTTTTCTCCTCTTCGGACCTATAAATTTCTTTTCCTGTATCTATGGTCTGGTCACTGCTGTTTTCTTTAACCATTCAAGTCGCAAGCCTGTAAATAGCCTATCCTCTGTGTATTCATTGTGCTACCTAGAGGCGCTGCTCAAACCATCTCTGTTTTCCTTGCTTCCTTTCACATTGGGGTTTGGCATTTTCACTCAATTGCAGAGGGCCAAATTCAGACTACCTCCTCACTGTTTACACTCCAGAATACATGTACAAGCCTAAGGGTTTAATTCCTAAAGTATAGCTTGGCTTACTAGCATTAGTTTATCTAAAAGTGTCAACCTTATCTATTTGAAACCCTATTCAAAGACTTCTTGATCATTACCATCCCTTAAGCCTTTCAAAAATCCTCATTTCGAGCCATGGAGACTCCTCAATCGAGGAAGACACACAAAGGTGGCAAGGTGCTTAGTACAGAACCAATGGACATGCATCTTTTTGATACAGAGCCCATGGCAAGAGAGGAATTTCAAAGAGTAGGGTGTCTCTCCTTCTGTCAGAACATGCAGAGAGGCAATCCATAGGTAGCAAGACAATTTTCATTACAATTTGATGGTAAGAAAACTAAGGTTGGGGATTTGGAGTTTGAAGTGACTGAAGCCTCTATCTCAACTGAAACAAGGATCCCCATTACAAGTGAAAGGTGGTTCAAAGCCATGGATTTAAGTTCAAACTATGCTAAATATCTTTTTAAACCTAAATATCAAGCCAATGACTTGTCCAAAAGTATGCCAAGGAGTCAATTGATTGAACAATTTGATATATTATTGAAGATCATACAGAGACATTTTACTTGTGAAGGGGGATTCAACACATTTTACCAGTACCATATAAGGTTGTTTCTACATTTTACTGGTAAGGTTGAGATGAATGTTCCTTATTACTTGTTGAGGAGAATAGGTAAGATGTCAGACATGATAGAGGCCAAATCTAAAGATGTGGATTCTAGCCTTTTCCATTCTAGATTAATCATAATGCTAATCTCTGAGGAATTGGGTAAGAAAGAGATTTCATGGGAGAATTTTGTGGTTACCTCTCATTTCAAGTTCGATCTAGAACCAACTCCTCAATCACAGAAGGCAAGTCCTTTGTCACCCACCAATACTTCTGAAGCAAGGACCAATAGGAAGAGAAAGGGCATAACCCCTGTTGAAGTTCCAGAGACCAACAAGTAGGTCATAGAGGATGAGGAGGAAGTTTGTCCTTATCCACATAGAGTTTTTTCACCACCTCCTCTACCAGGGTTAGAAGAGGTGCTTTCTTCTACCAAAGCTATATCTAAGAGAGGGAAGAAGCTTCTTTTTCCATCTTCTCCTCCAGCAGTAGAAATCTACAGGTGTTGTTTGAATATGCCATTGAAGATGACAAACCATCAACTAAGGAGAGAAAAGCTACACCAAAGAAGCCTATCAATGCCAAGAAGAAGAAGTTTGTTGTGTCAATTGAAGATCCTCTTTCTACCAGAAAGAGTATGAGGTTAAGTGTTAAAATGAAAAAATAGATGGTAAAGGGTAAGCCCCATTTTTGAGGATGTATCTTTTTTGGGAGGCTTAACCATTATGAAAATATTATCTCTTCCATCTATACAGGCTTCTAAATGCTTAACTATTTAGGTTTTGGGTTTTTGATAAGTGATAGCTTCCCCACCGGTAGAAGGCACCACCTATTGTGCAGTCAAGGCTCTTCATTAAAATAGTTTTATCATCATGAAAAACCACAAGTTACTCTTCACATGTTCAAGGATTGAAGGCGCTGTGTTTTTGTAATGCTACCCAAACTTGCACACAGACACAACGTAAGTGGTGCTACCAAATATTTCATAGAGGGAAAATAATTGGCACACAGGCGCAACAGAGAGGCGCTACCGAATATTTTATAGAGGGTAAAGGTTTGCACACAGGTGAAACACATGGGCGCTACCCAATATTGCAAAAAGAGCAGAGTCTGTACACATATGCAACATAGTGATGCTACCTACAGGCGCTACATTTTCTCCTTGTAGTTTTCTACCCAAATAAGCTGCCAATAAAGACCAGAGATGTAGGAGGACCAAGCTAACAACTTTTGGATAAATTGATGATGAATAAGGATGGAGAAGCAACAGATGGCATCATGAAGACAACCACATTATTTGAAGGACACATGGCAAACAAGGAGCTCCGCAACAAAATGAAATCAATTCAGTTTGAAGTTCAGTTGGATTAGTCACCAACATTTTCCTGTTTTATAGCATAGGTGGTTAGATAAGTTGTTAGAGAAAATAAATGTTTAGAGTTTTTCAAGGGAAGGGGGCCAACTTGTACCTCTAGCTGTTGCCTCCCTTTTTATTATAAATACATAGATCAATTTCTTTAGTAGGTTCAGATGGTTGAGAAAGGATCCCTTATACTGTAATATTTTGATGAAGTAACTGTGATCTAGTGATGTACTGGACTTAAGACTTTTTGACTAATAGAAATCAACCTCTCTTTTAGTCTATTTTCTTCCGATGCTAAATGTTCATGCTTTGAATGATTCACATGAATGATTGTGGTGATGTTATGATGGATGTTTGATCATTATGTTATCATGATGTTTATTTATCTTCCTTTGTTTCTCACTTCAATAAGATCTTGTGCTAAGAAACTTTCCTCCTTAGGCTTTTGTGGACCTGATGTTTACAACAACCCTTACACTTATCTCATTCAAGTCTTCCCTCTATTCATACTTACTCCCAAACTACTGATTAAAGTTAGCCAAGACCTTAATTGCTGGTGCATGCTAGCCCTGTTATCTGAGTTAGAACATTATCACTTGAGTCCTTTTCCATTTGACCCTTTAAACACCCTTACATTCACTTATAAATTGATGGGTATTGGGCTTGCCTTCCATGCAATTTGAAGGTGACTCCTAGTGCTAACACTTTCCAATTTGATTTTGTATTAGACAGTAAATCTTACATTTTAAAGGATTTACGGAAGAAATTGTTTTCCTATAGCGCTAACAACCATCGCTTGAAATATTGCGAGGGACCAATGTGAAAAGTTCTAATGATGTCTGGATTTTTTGTATACTAGTAGCCTAACTCTTGTTTCATTTTTTGCACTTCTTTTTATGTTGACTTCATCTTTCCGATTTAAAACTTTTCTTGCTATCTTCTTCATTTTTGTCTTTTATTGTTGTTGTTTTAATTTCTGCATTGTTACTTCTATTATGATTTTTGTCCTTACCATCTTTTAGTTAATTTGGTCAAAATAATATGTTGGATCAATTCTGCCACATTGACACTCCTGCGAAGCATTGTTAATCAATAAAAATCAATCTCACACAGTTGTTATGATGTATCCTCTGAAGGACCCTTGAAATTGTTATATATTTCCACCGTCATCTTGTAAAGAATTGGTTATCTCCTGCTTCTTCTTGCCATTTCTTCATCAATTGATATTTTAAGAGCAAGTCTATTTTTTTTTTCCTTAAAGTTGAGAGCAGATTTCGATCGAATGATTATGCATACAGTGGTAGAAATCCCTCATACTTAACATTTTTCATGAATTATTCCCAATTTCCCAGTCATCTTTCCATTAAATCCATCCACTTCCCCCTATTGCATAATCATCCTAATTATATCTTCTTGACCCACAGTTTTTGGTCTACGAAACCATGAGTTATGAGTTCTACATCTATTGAAAACAAATTTCCCTGTGGAGTCACCAGTTTGTTGATGATTAAAATCACAACGAAGTTTTTTCCCGCAAAGTGTTGCTAAATCCTATTATTATAACGCTAAATAATACTAGTGGGTGGGACCCCCTTATAGATTGGAGATAAGGTCTGGTCCTTATTTGATGTTATGCTGATGTTCGACACTCCTTACATGGTTGACGAGATATTGTTTTTATTGGCTATGGATTGGGCTTATGAAGTATTGGTTCTTTATTTTAGAAGCGACCTATGTAATCCTTGTTATCACTGTTATCTGTTATTGGGAGCTATTACTAGGAGACCTGCAAAATAAATATGTTAGCAATGACAAATACAAGCAATTAGAAAGAAATGAGAAGCAATGCAACAAATGCAAAGGGAGGAATTTAAACTATCCTATATACTATACTACATTCATGAAAGATTAAAATGATTATGGTTAAATCCTTGCTAGCAAGTAAATGGTTATCCTTCGCTGGCCGCCACCCTAATCGAGCTATTTTTCATCCTTTTTGTTGTGGTTATGCGATGATTTTCTAGCAGAGAAGAACCGCTCAACCATCTCGCGTTTTAAGGTGCTTCGATCACAGATATGTATTTTTTTGGCCATCCATGAGTCTGCTCTATTATGAAATGGATATTATCTAGAATGTATGGGTTGTGTTTTCCTTAAGTACTGCAACTGTGTAAAATTGTGATTTTGGTGTCTTTCTCTGTGATAATGTCTAAAGTTACAGTATATTGGGTTATCCTGGGTGTCAGCATCAATAAGGGCTCTCTATTATCCTTCTGGTTTAGTTGGAGGTTTTTGTTGGTCTTGGGTGCCTGGCTATCCTCACGCATTCGTTGCTATATCGAGTCTTTGGTTTTTGTGGGTTTAATGGTTGGGAGCACTCTGTGTCACCGCGTTCTGTTCACTTGAGCGTTGGTTTGTTTTCACCATCAAAGGATATGCAGTGGGTTATTTGGTTATTTCTCAGCCCTATCTTCACTTCAGCTTTGTGGTTGCTTGATTGGAGAACCACGAGTGTTATACCCTGCGTGTGTTAAGTATCATTGCTAGGCTGAACTGAAGCCTCACCCTTCTGTTTTAGCCCTCCTACCGCGAGATTTGTTACCTTTCCATAAACAAGTTGTGGATCTCCCTGCATATGCACTCTTGGTCTTCGAAGCTTTCTCCATTGAAAGTAGTTGGCTCTAGCTTTCCCTGTGTCGGTCATAGAGCAAACCCTTAACTCTACAGGTCTGAAGGTTGATAGAGAAGACCGGTGTGGCCTGTCGGGTTTTCTACTTCATTATTGCTGGAGGGTTGTGTATTGTATACAAAATTGAGTACATGCTCACCTAGTTGGTCATGTCAAAATCGTGTTGGTTTTGATATCTACTTACTACCCGTTTTATCACAATGGATAAACCCTACATTGTTAATTGGACAGTTAAAAATACATAGTCATTGTCTTTTTGTTTGATAATCCAGTATGGTTTTAATTGAGAAGGTTACAACCTCGTTCAATATCGATGTGTGGGTATGTGTGGTTGACACAACATGTTAAGTCGGTTGTTGATAGTTATGACAATCCAAGTATAGGCTCAACATTGAATTAGTTGATTGGTTGATACACAGTCACTGTCATTTTTCACTAAACATTATTTGGATGTTTAAATCGACATTGGTTACAATTGTTTAATGATGTTCGCGCATAATGAGTGTGTGATGTTCCTTCACCACAAATAAATTTTCATTATAACTATGAGATTTTGGGGCAGAGTGGTTATTGTAACTGGGATGACTGTAGCAATTCCATCCATCGTATGTGTTATGGTTATTTGATTGCATCATTAGGAATGAGCCTAAGTTTTACACATCATGGTTGATTGTAGTTTGATTAATTTGAAGCAACACTGTATTAGATTAATAGCTTAGCACGATGGGTTGAGGTATTACTGTGACTATGTGTTTGGAATTGTAGAATGGGCTTAGAGTTACATTTAATTGGGCTTGTACAGTGACAAAATTACACTTTCATGATTGAGTTATTTTATGCATAACATGGGTTGGAATAATGGGTGTTGTCTTTCTATTTGAATGAAGACCAGGGTTTTGCAATTTAAGTCTGGATTATTGGGTTGACTGTCATTATATATGTTTAAATAATATTATGCATTTTAAATGACAAGCCCGATTGCATTGATAGTATAACTTCATGACAATTTGAAATGCGACTTTGGGTGTATTTGATGATTGAAGAAATGTGTGGGCATTGGTTGTATTTGATGATTAGCAGAGTGTAAATGGTTACTATTATACATCTGAGAATTTTTATAAGATGCAAATTGGATATATGAAAGGAACAAAACTTCCTTACAGATTGTGTGGAATGTATACTGTCTTGTGATGGCACCATGTGGACATTTATTGTGAACAATGAACTAGTTTAAACACTGGAATTGTTATTTGGTCACGATGATTGTTTGGTTGGCGTATCCCCTTTTAACATAATGGATATATGGATTACTTGATTAATTTTGTGAACATTAACCACTCTTATTCCCCATCATTAATTCACTTTTTACTAATTACAACCCCATCACTTTCCCACATTCATTTTTCACTCCCTGTTCCAAAATTGATTACAGTCAAGAAAAATTATGTGTTGAAACAATTGGCAATAACAATGTCTTGGTTGAACTACAATGATGTTTTTTTATTTGCAGTTGATTGTTGTTGTCTTTGAGCAGTAATCGTANATGTCTGTAAAGACCTCCTATCTAAAATGCGTACCCAAAACGCCCAACAAACTACATTCTTCTCATGGCAAAAAACGGCGGTAACAATTTCAACATTTCCAGAACAACTCACAACAATCTTCCAGAAACAAAATTTGCCGAATATACAAATGCCATAACAATTCTACAATTTCAACATCAATAACATTAAATTGCCGAAAGTAAAAATGCATTATACTCCACCAGTTAAAATCATACCGTTGCCTTTCGCTTTCCTCGGACGACGTCCTGTGCTCCGTGCCGCTTCCCGCGCTCCGTGCCGCGTCCCGCTTGTCGACCGTAGAAAGCTCACCGGTACCTCCCAGCCAAATGCTAGGGGTACTCTACTTTCCCCTTAGCCCCCCGAGCCGCAAAGGGGCCACACAAGAACCAGAGATAGACTAGCATGTCAGCTCGCCTCCACGGCTGAGCTACCACTTCAACACAGCTGAGATATACCCAACTCCTCACAAGCAACCCGTCAAGTCACAATTTGGTAGCGTAACGTTATGCTCACCGTCCCCCCTTTTCTTCCTTCCTTTCCCCTCCTTTTATAGAATTTTGAGACTGACCTAATTCATAAATCATTAATTAATTAATTTTTAATGACAACCCTCTAAACGATCTCCGTCGTCCAAGTGTCACACATGCCTCTGGTTCTCCAAAATTAATTTCTTTTTAATAATTAAAAGACTCAAATTCCTCACTCCCCCAAAAATCACTCCTTCAGTTACTCCTTAAATTACTCCTTAATCACTCCTTAATTTCTCCTTA
>ML810288.1:286339-314055 GCA_009831015.1 Picea engelmannii
ATCGTTAACCTACAGTTCGAGCCACGGCGGGAGTGCTAATAGGCTGTGGCAGGGCTGCTGTCACACCTCTCCCTCAATCTCTCTGGAACTCGTGTGTGGCCCCTTTACTCCATATGTGAGTCTGGTCGGAAAGCTATCATCAGTCTGCATCATCAACCATCATGTCAGATCATGTCAACAACATATCATAACATCAATAGAATCTCATCAAAACAAAACAATATCACCGTGAATGAACAACTCAATAGCCTACTCCCTGACTCAATCCGGAGTCCAAGGGAGTTCCACTGATGCCTCTGCATCCTCAAGGTCCGAAACCCTGCACACTCAATGAAACTGAGTCANATCAATCATGACGCATCATCATCAAGGTTAAGTGGTTCATCATCATAAAAATCCAGATCACTTGCGAGCAAGTGTCCTCAAAGAATAAGTTTTGTCAGTGCGCCAGAGCGGGATGTTACAATGTCATGTTTCTCTCAATACAAACCCCTCACATATCCCAGGACCCTTTATTCACCCCCTACTCACCCGAATTTAGATGAATTGGTCTGTCTCCATCTCTATCTTGATGATATAATTATGTGCATCAAGGAACTGATAATTACACCAGATTTCCAAGTGTTGGGTCCTTTCCAAATTGATTTTGTATTACACACTAAATCTTACATTTTAAAGGATTTACATAAACAATTGTTTTCCTACATCGCTAACAACCCTCGCTTGAAATATTGCGAGGGACCAATGTGAAAAGTTATAATGCTGTCTGGATTTTCTATATACTAGTAACCTAGCTCTGCTTTCATTTTTTGTGCTTCTTTTTCTGTTGACTTCAACTTTTTGATTTAAAAATTTTCTTTCTGTCTTCTACCCTTTTGTCTTTTATTGTTGTTTTAATTTATTCATTGTTACTTTTTTTATGATTTTTTTCCTTATCATCTTTTAGTTAATTTGGTCAAAATAACATGTTGGATCAATTCTGCCACAGTGACACTCCTGCGAAGCATTTTTAGTCAATAACAATCAATCTTACACAACTGTTATGATGTTGCTCTGAAGGACCCTTGAAATTGTTATATATTTCCATTGTTGTCTTGTAAAGAATTGGTTATCTCCTACTTCTTCTTGCCATTTCTTCATCCATTGAGATTTTAAGAGCAAGTCTATTTTTTGTTTCCTTAAAGTTGAGAGCAGATTCCGGTCGAATGATTATGCATACAGTGGTAGAAACCCCTCATACTTAACATTTTTCATGAATTATTCCCAAATTCCTGGTCATCGTTCCATTAAATCCATCCACTTCCCCCTGTTGCATGATCTTCCTGGTTATATCTTCTTGACCCACAATTTTTAGTCTGCAAAACCATGAGTTTTGAGTTCTAAATCTGTTGGAAACAAATTTCCTTGTGGAGTCACCAGTTTGTTGATGATTAAAATCGCAACGAAGTTTTTTCCCACAAAGTTTTGCTAAAGCCTATTATTATAACGCTAAATAACACTAGTGGGTGGGACCCCATTGTAGTTTGGAGATCAAGTCTGGTCCTTATTTGATGTTGTGCTGATGTTCGACACTCCTTACATGGTAGACGAGATCTTGTTTTTATTGGCTATGTATTGGAATTATGAAGTATTGGTTCTTTATTTTACAAACGACCTATGCAATCCTTGTTATTGTTGCTATCTATTATTAGGATCTATTACTAGGAGAGCTGCAAAATAAATATGTTAGCAATGACACATACAAGCAATTGGAAATCAATGAGAATAAATGCAACAAATGCAAAGGGAGGAATTTAAACTATCCTATATACTATACTACATGCATGAAAGATTAAAATGATTATGGTTAAATCCTAGCTAGAAAGTAAATGATTATGCAATTTTATTGAGTTATATGTTTACTATGAATATGGTAGGATAAAATGTGGGTGGCACATTTGAGAAAGTGAAAGTTTCTAATGCTTATGCAATTTGTTGTGTATATGGAACATGGTTGATTTGTGTTATGGCATTAGTTAAGAGTATGATATGGTTGCGTGATTGATGGGTGATGGTTTCGATGCATCATGTGATTAATGGTGTAAATGAAAGGCTCGTTGGCATGTACTAAGAAGTTAATGGATTGTGAATGGAGGCAACGTGAATTTACTACACATCACCTTTACTCCTTCATTGGCTGCCACCCTAATCAGGCTATTTTTCATCCTTGTTGTTGTGGTTATGCTCCAATTTCCTAGCAGAGAGGAACCTCTTGGCCACCTCACGTTTCAAGGTGATTCGATCATAGGTATGTATTTTTTTGGCCATCCATGAGTCTGCTCTATTATGAAATGGATGTTGGCTTGAATGTATGGGTTGTGTTTTCCTTAAGTACTACAACCATGTGAAATTGTGATTTTGGTGGCTTTCTCTGTGATAATGTCTAAAGTTACAATGTATTGGGCTATCCTGGGTGTTAGCATCCATAAGGGCTCTTTGTTATCCTTTCTGGTTTAGTTGGAGGGGTTTTGTTGGTCTTGGGTGTCTGGCTATCCTCATCCACTGCTATATCCAGTCTTTGGTTTTTGTGGGTTTAATGGTTGGGAGTACTCTGTGCCACTGCGTTCTGTTCACTTGAGCATTGGTTTTTTTTCACCATCAAAGGTTGTGCAGTGGGTTATATGGTTCTTTCTCGACCCTGTCTTCACTTCAACCTTGTGGTTTCTTGATTGGAGAACCATGAGTGTTATACCCTGCGTGTGTTAAGTATCATTTCCAGGCCGAATTGAAGCCTCACCCTTTTGTTTTAGCCCTCTTGCTGCGAGATTTGTTACCTGTCCACAAATAAGTTGTGGTACTCCCTGCATATGCACTCTTGGTCTTAGAATCTTTCACCATTGAAATAAGTTGGCTCTATCTTTCCCTGTGTCGGTCACAGAGAAAACCCTTAACTCTACAGATCTAAAGGTTGATAGAGAAGATTGGAATGACCTGTTGGGTTTTCTACTTCGTTATTGTTGGAGGGTTGTGTATTGTCAAAGAAATTGAGTAGGCTCACCCAGTTGGTCATGTCACAATAATGTTGGTTTTGATATCTACTTACTGCCTGTTTTATCATAATGGATAAACCCTGCATTGTTAATTGGACAGTTAAAAATACACAGTCGTTGTCTTTGTGTTTGATAATCTAGTATGGTTTTAATTGAGAAGGTCATAGCCTCATTCTATATCGATGTGTGGGTATGTGTGGTTGACACAACATGTTAAGTCGGTTGTTGATTGTTGCGACAGTCCAAGTATAGGCTCAACATTGAATTGGTTGATTGGTTGATACACAATCACTGCCATTTTGCACTAAAAAGTATTTGGATGTTTAACTCGACATTGGTTACAATTGTTTAATGATGTTCGCGCATAATGAGTGTGTGATGTTCCTTCACCACGAATAAATGGTCATTATAACTATGATATTTTGGGGCAGAGTGGTTATTATAACCGGGATGACTGTAGCAATTCCATCCATCGCATGCATTATGTTTATTTGATTGCATCATTAGGAATGAGTCTAAGTTTTACACAACATGGTTGATTGCAGTTTGATTAATTTGAAGTAATGTTGTATTATATTAATATCTTGGCATGATGGGTTGAGTTATTACTGTGACTATGTGTTTGGAATTGTAGAATGGGAATGTTGCATCGTGGTGTTTTGGGTGGTTGTGACTATGTATGATATGGGTAATTTTATGTTCCACAGTCAAAAATAGCCACAGAGTTTTAAGCATGACTTTGTTGCAATTTGATTATTTTTTTATGAAGCTAGGCATGTTGTCAGTACCTCATTGTGTTGGATGGATAGCCCAACAATTTTTATTATTTAGAGTTACATTTAATAGGGCTTGTACAATGAAAAAATTACACTTGCATGATTGAGTTATTTTATGCATAACATGGGTTGGAATAATGGATGTTGTCTTTCTGTTTGAATGACAACTAGGGTTTAGCAATTTAAGTCTGGATTATTGGGTTGAATGTAATTATATCTGTTTAAATAATGTCATGCATTTTAAATGACAGGCCCGATTGCAGGGACAATATAACTTCATGGCAATTTGAAACGCGACTTTGGGTGTATTTGATGATTGAAGAAATGTGTGGGCATTGGTTGTATTTGATGATTAACAGAGCATAAATGGTTACTATTATACATCTGAGAATTGTTATAAGATGCAAATCGGATATATGAAAGGAACAAAACTTCCTTACAGATTGTGTGGAATGCATATTGTCTTGTGATGGCACCATGTGGACATTGATTGTGAACAATGAACTAGTTTAAACACAAGAATTGTTATTTTTTCACGATGATTGTTTGGTTGGTGTATCCCCCTTTAACAGAATGTGTATATGGATTACTTGATTAAATTTGTGAACAATAATTGCTCTCATTCCCCATCATTAATTCACTTTTCGCTAATGACAACCCCATCACTTTCCCACATTCATTTTTCACTCCCTGTTCCAAAATTGATTACAGTCAAGAAAAATTTCCGTGTTGAAACAATTGGTAATAGCAATGTCTTGGTTGAACTACAATGATGTTTTTCTTATTTGCAGTTGATTGTTGTTGTCTTTGATCAGTAATCGTACCCCCCCACCCCCTCATCATGTCATGTTTCTCTCAATACAAACCCCATTGTTGCCCCTTCGTTACCGTCCAATGGCTCTGACAAATCCATGTCTTCCTAGATGCTTTTGATCGACAATTGTTCCCACGTGATCAGCGAGATTAGGCCTAAGGGCTTAGCACAGCCAAAGGAAAATTCAGGAAAATCGAAGGGTGACATCAACAATCAAGGAAAGATTGCATCACAGAGTGGGAAATATGGATTTTGATTTTTATTTTGTCTATTATTGATGACAATTGACTTCAGGAATTTTTGGACAACATGTTTTATTTTGGATATATAAGTAATATTTTTTGAAAAAAAATTCAAATATCATGAGCTAAATTGTCAAATATGAATATGTGGATGGGAGTCACAAGGAGGTGTGTTTTTCTTAATTAAATAGTTATGTTATGATTGTTATGAGTAAAAGGGAGTCACAAGGGGTCCCACCTACTAGTTATTATTTATTTATAACCCTTATTATGATTGTTACTTTTCCCCCTAACTAAAGTTGGTTGAGTCTTTTAATTAACTTAACTAATGAGTTGGTTCAACTACTTCAACCAATTCTAATTTGTTTGAAAGAAAAAGGAAAGTGAGGAACAAGAGGAAGATAGAAGCAGAAGGATACTAAGGTTTTCTCTTTGAGTTTATGTTGAGATAGTTCAATTTTCATTCATTCATTATTCATCATAAGCCTAATTCTATTTTATGATAGTAGGGTATTATTGTAGACAAAAATATTTAGGGCTAAATCACATCATTCAGACGCTTGTTTTTCAGAGGTGTTGTTCTATCTTTGATAGTCTATGTAGACTTGTCTATTTGTGAAATAGTTTTCATGACTGACAAAGGCTATTGTGCAGAGTCAAGTGGGAATCAATCTGTGGCAAGATGATCCAACTTTTAGAGTTCAGTTTTGTTTTTTCTATCAGATCTCCTTTTGTATGTTCCATCAAGGATGTCTAAGTTTGACTTTGGTCAAAAATTTCTGCATGCGATTTTGTAAAGAAAATGACTCTTTGGTGAATTTGAATGAAATAAAGGATTGCTTTATGTCTCATCTATCTTGATTATCATCTTGGTGACTTTAATTCTATCTTTACATTTATTTCAACAACTGATATGTTCAGAAAATTACATAAAAAAGAAATTTCCAACAAGATTTTTGTTTATAAAAGACTAGCCCAAGCACTTGTAATTAATACTTGTTAGTTAGGATGTTATTTTTGTTGGCTATAAACATAGGGTGATATTCCCATATATTTTTCCTTAGCCAAGCAGAATCCCGAAAATGCTTGAGTAAGATCATTTCATATATTTTCCTCAACAGGCATGACATCACCTTTTCTGCTTGATTTAGGGTTTTATTATGTCATTTAATGTAAAAACTAGATATTACATGTAAATTGGCCATGTCGGCCTTTTTGACCTAATTATGGTCATTGTAACTGTATAAATAAGGGATTTTCCCCTGGATTTTTCATGATATTTCACTCACACTTAGTGAAGTCTGAAATTTTCACCGTACTTAGGGTTTATTGGCTGAAATGTTAGGCGCACTTGTTGAAGGAGGCTAATTTTGGACTATTTTGGCAATTTTCTTGGTGGAAGTGTTCAACTAGGGTTTTTCTTGATGATTCTTGATGAATGTAAGTAATATTTCTTCAATTATTCTTAATTGAATGGTTATGTTTATGTTTATCTTGAATTTACATTAATATTATGAATTTTCTAGTTTAAAACCCTAGGAACCCAAGCACATGTTATTGTCCTTGCTTTAAAATCCTTCACCTACTAGATTTTGCCAAGAAGCCGATTTTCTTGAAGCCTTTGCTAAGGGCCTTGCCATTGCAACACCCTAGCACTTATTTCTTCATATTAGCCGTCATTTGATACATCTTTGAGTTAAATAAGGAGGAAAATTACTAATTCCTAGTGTTACCTACACCTTAGTAGCAATTTCCCCCTGAGGGTTTGGTAGTTGAAGCCTTGGCTTACCAACACTTCAACTATTAATCTCCCTTGTCTTTGGCTCTCCTACTATCATACTTTTCCTTCAAAATTTTCTTCCACCTAATAGACTCCATTTTCCCTAAAAGCACTAATCTAAGACTTGATATTGAGTGATTGACCAAAACAACCCTCAAAACCTACACCTTAAGCTTTCTACTAACCACTTCTAACATCAGAATAACCTAACCTACTAACTTTATTGATGTTGTTACTAAAGTAAGATACAACCACATTTTGCAGCATTAAAAGCATCTAAAAGAAATTGAAAATTTTTACTAATACATTCACTTACTTTCTTAAGACAAATGCTAGTATTATGATGTTGATGATTGATTATTCTTGGTCATTTTGAAGCTATTTAAGGTACTTATTGTGAAGTTATTGTCATATAAATATTGCTGCTATAAATTTCTGTTTACTTCACATTTATATAAGCCATTTCTTTTATTGATGAAGTCCAAGGTTTTATGAAGTACTAATGACAATTTTTACTTGCAAAAGATATAGTTTCTTGTTGCTTTGTTCTGGGAAGGTACAATCTTGATATTTCATCACTTCATTCATTAAAACTCCTGGAATTTCTAATCGGCGGTGACTTGTGAGATGGGACCTTTAATAGATACCTTAACCTTGCTTTCTAAAACCCCTAGGTCACCAGGGACGTCTCCCTTGGGCCTTTAACCCTAAATAGAAAGAGGCATCCTATTGAGGTGACAGTGATAGGATAACCTCAAGTTACACCAATTTTCTTTCCATTACCCTTTCCTTCGATCAAAGTACAAAATGCGCGATAACATTTTGGCATCGTTGCTGGGGAACACTGATTCAATTCTCCCCAAAAGACGACACTTTTCGTTAAGACTTTTCCTCAATTTTGTTTTCAAAACTTACCTGACGACTCCATTGAGGGTGATCCCCTCATCCATTTGATAGTTTAAAGAAAATTATCTAGCGAATCCACTAACCTTTTCCTAGGTTCCACCTTACTCTCAATTCTGTGATATTTCCAAGTTATGGGATCATGGCGTCCTGGGAACAAGTGTATCCGACTATTGATTGCAAAAGTTTTCAAAGATACCCAACTTATTTTAATACAAAATAGTCAAGAAAGCCTCCAAGATTTAAAGTGGGCCTCCCAATTACTCACATTGTAGAATTCTTGAAGTATATAAGTGAGATAGAATTGGGAGGGGAGGAAGTTCTGGTAAAATTATTTATACTTTCTCTACGATCCTTTTTTCCAGATTGGTTTAAGGGTTATTGTGAAGATAGGGGCATATCATCTTTCATACACCTCAACAGTAGGTTTATTGAATTTGTCAAACCACGATGCCAAACATATGAATATTCCCTTAAAAATATCACAATAGCCTTAGAGGATGAAGGATTCACCATTGATATTGTAGAATATCTTAGGGATGTATATCATGCTCAATGCCAAGAACCCTATGATATAGAAGAAGATATTTACGAAGAAAATTGTCATCCCCTTGAAGAGGAGAAAGATTTCTCCCATGATTCGATAGAATGTAGTGAAGATATAAATAGAGAAGTGAATTATGAGGATGAAACACCGGTAACCGCTCCCCCATCCGATGAAACTCTCCAAGATCCTATCTCTCGTACACAAGATGAAGAGAATGCAGTGAGTCATTTTCCTTTCCATTTTTTTGATGACACGTTGTTCTATGATTCATAAGGTGAAGAAGTAAAGCAACCCTTGGAAGAGCTAGTTCCTTCATTTCCTGATAAAGACGAAGAGATGAGTCTTGGGGATGGTGTACTGGACCCTCTTCCATTTTATTAAGTCATCCAAGTCATTGATGCTCCTGCACAACAAGAAGTGAACACGGTAAGTTACTTCCCTTTCCAATATTTTGATGATGCTTTGTTTTATGATTTGGAAAGTGAAGAAGTACGAGAGGATCCCTTGGATGCATCAAATCCTTCATGTTATGATAAAGGTACTAACATTGTTGACAATATAGACGAGTTCATACGTGTTGGAAGGTGTAATTGGGATGTGATCAGTTCTAATAAGGATCCCATTTACAACAATGAAGTTCATTTCTAGAGGTTTCCTTTGCAACTATCATATGAGGTTACTAATTTTGACAGTTGACAACTAGGAAATGATATAATTATAGATACTTTTGAAACACCCAGGGATGAACTAGTCCTATATTCTCCTAATGATTTTTGGTCATACCTTAAGGATTTTGATGAGTACTTCTCTGAGCATTTAGATTTATTCTATGAAGAAAATTATGAACCATCGTTTTGCTCAGATCCTGATGAGAGTGAGGAAGTTGCTTGCCTAAAACAAAATACTTGTGATGAGATTTTATACCTCCTTTTGATTACTTTAACTCGCTAGACTATTATTTGTGCATTTGTCTTATACCTGAGTAGTATGGAATTCTTCTGTATGAACTATTTATGCACTCTATTCTATATACTCATGTTGTCATATGTTTCCTTAGGAGTATGGAAATGATGTTATGAATGCATTTTTTAAACTAATTGTTGATTTATTTGTAGAATTATTATTATCACCTACTATAGGCATACATGAACTATTTATGGTTCTAGTGGTATTATCTTTCACCATACACATCTTTTATTTTTTCTCGTAGGACATGTTAGAAGTACTTAGGTTAGGTTAATTTGTTTCTGGTTTAGATTAGATTTAGAATTAATTAGAAATCTTTGGAGGGAAGTTCATTGGCTTTCCCATTTTTATTATTTTAATTCTTATTGGAAACTAGACCCACATTCTTGTCATGAATGTCATCCCAAATGAGAGTAGGTCTAACTGGGACCTGCCTTCGAGCATTCTCCCTTACATGCTTGACATGACATTTGAACCCATCAACATAAATGGTGCTAGAAGGAGGTATATATGGCAAGATCATCCCATGGAGTCATTATTGTTCATTTTTGTTTAATTTATTAATAGCTCCATCCCATATCCCTTTGTGGAAATGTTTTTCTGGTACTATACCTCCCAAACCTCCTAGAAATATTCTACATTTCTTGTCAAAAATTAAATTTGATGGTGAAGGTGTGACAAGTACATCTGAATATTCTTTTAAATTATAGAAAATTTGTTTTTCTCACAATATTACTAATGGAAGTGTCATTTGTAGGCTTTTCACTCTCACGTTTGCAGACTGAGTCAAGAGATAGTGTTGGTGCAATTATATGTATAATATATTACCAAACATAAATTATCGACCATGATTCATAATCAACAGAGTTGTTACACTATATGTGCTGGAAACAGGTGGTTTAACTATGTCCGATGAGTATAGACTGTATAATACACTTCCAAACCAAATACTCTATTTTCACACTTTTCAAATAACACTTTCCACACATTTCAAAAATTATAAATCAAAAACTCACAAACAAGCACATGATATAAAGTTCTTTCTTAGGTGATGGATATGTTCATTTCTAGCTCATGAAAGGGAAATATGAACTCTGATTCTATCTCCTAGAGAAACTAAACTAACAACAATTAACACTATGCATATTTAAAAGAAAACTCAATCAATCCTAGAAGAAATGCCAGGCAGAGTAAAGCACTCCATTTAAAGTGCATGTAGGGTGAGAGATGGAGGTATTGATTGTGCCCGAGTTTGCAATATGTAGTCTAATTAATTATGGAAGAAAACTCTAAGTGTGGTGGAATACTCCATTAAAGGCATATGTATGGTGAACAATAGAGATCCAACTTGTTCCTAGATTTCCAAAATAGAAACAAACATTAAAGCATTCAATCTAACAAATGCATGCACTCCAAAGACTCTCTTACAAGAAACAAGATTGTCCATTTACTGGCTTATGAAGGTGAAAGATGGATTCTGATCTCATTTCCTGTAACGACTCAATTCAATAATAACTTGCAAGCAATCCCTATCTAATTTTGCACACCTCTTCAAACCAATGATATTCATAAAGTAAATCAATGCAACTTGACAATTATGAAAAGCTATTTCGTTCCTACACAAGAAAAAAGGATTTTTATGAGATGTTCCATTTGTAGGCTTATGTAATGTGAATGATGGACTCTTAAACTATTCATGTACTGCCACACTTTGCAATAAATTATAATAGTAAAATCAAAATAAAATAACATGAAATCAAAACAACAAGTACATGAAATAAAAATCTATACTAATAACTTACAATGAGATTACCAAGCTGGATGGATGATCCCTTTCTGATGCCAACATGGAATATTTTACATCAATAGATGCTAAATTCTGAAAGACACATAGGATCATTGAGTTCAAGCTTACATTAATCTTCAACAAGTAAGTTTACAAAAAGAGTCTGTTCAGAAATCCAATCTGCAACATAACAATTCTTATCCCTTCTTCAGACCTGTGAGGTTTTATTTATACATAAATTCCATGGAAGAATGGATGAAATTGAATCCCTAAACTTAGAAAACAATTTTTACAATTTTAGGATAAATCCCAAAAATTTGGGTTTTTCATCAATTTAGGCAAATTCAAGTTAGAGATCCACCCATATATTCTAAAACAATTCTAATTTTGGAAATGTGCTCATGTTTTACTCAATTTTACACACTATAGATAGAACCCATATCATATAATTTCTATATCTGATACCATTTGCATGAAAATCGAGGCACAAACTAGCAGTTTGAGATTTTTTCTATTTTTTGTAGAATCATTCCCCCTGAGATGGAGGTCCACACGTGTAATCTGTGTGATTTCTAGAACACATGTATACATGTAGACGTCGCTCTGGACAAAACCCATGTTCTCAATTTTCCTTTAGAAGCATTCCAAAATTTCAAATTATATCTAGTACCAGATGAGCACAAAAACAAGTACTAGATGAGCACAACATTGGTACCACACGAGCACAATATTGGTACTGGACGATCTGAGTACTATATGATCATCAAAATAGGTACCGAATGAATATGGGTTGTTGTCAAAAATTTTTCTGAGATCATTCAAATTAATTAGAGAGCTTTAAACATCAAATATTCAATCCAATTCATTAATAAATTATCATAAATCATGATTAAACACAAATTACCTCATATGTACACAAAAATTGCTAAAGGACATGTCTGTTGAGGAAAATAGGTAGAGAGAGCATATGTATTAGGAAAAATTGGTCAGGATATGGGACAAAATAAGGCAATTGGAGGTGACAAAAAGGAGGCTCAACATTTCCCCCATGCCTTATCCATTGCATGTCCTCATGCAAGAATGATCTTCAAAATTTCAAAATTAATGGTATTCCTCACTCGATCAATCATTCCCTGAAGTTCCACCCTTATTTAGCTCCTTAAGTTCTCTTTTAAGTAACCTGCTATACAATATAAACCTCCCAGCCTATGCTTCACACTTCTTACCCATGGAAAAGTAGTTATGATGACAAAGTGGAGTCATGAGTAATAGATTGGATCTGTTAGTGATTTGACGTTAAGTCTTATCCAATATGTAGTGGATCATAATTAGGATAAAGGGCTAGATGCAACTCTAATATGATTATAGGATAGTGGCCAAGTGTTTTCATAATGACTTTGACTAATAGCCCCCTTGGCTAGATTACCTTTAAAATAAAAGTTGTATAAGCATAGTTTAGATCCCATTTGAAGAGAGGAACACATAAAAGAATACATCCCAAGATTATTAACTCATCTCTTATCCAAGTTTATAGAGATGAATCTCTTCTTTCCTAGGTAGGGTGAATTATATATATTGAGGGCCCCACTTTCATGCAAACCTATTTATTCTAAAGATAGAACCCTAAAGTGGATACTTGAAGGTTATTAATAACATCATCCAAGAGATATAAAGATCATCTCCTAGCCTTGATTTGATAATGATTACTTCAGAATGAGACCCACCAGTTTTTTCTCAGTTTTAGGTGTCTCACTTTATGTTTTCAACTCCCTTTACCTGGCATAGCCCCGTTGCCAGCATGCATGTTCATTACCCCAACAGGTTTACCTTAGTACCATACAAGCATGGCCCCGCTGCCATCATTCCTATTTAGTACCTCGACGAGTTTACTTGTACTTCCTGATACTTCCTTTTTATTATATTACTCAAAAGATTTAGAATGATGTATATTGTTCATTGAAAACTTTAGAGTATAAGGAAGGTAGGTGGTACAAGAGTGTTTTAGAGTTATTAGGCACATAAATAATTGCTTGCAATTATCCCAAGGGTCACATCATCCAAATTAGCCTTAAATCGCAACTATTCAATGTATAATGGAACATCTTAGATAATGACTAAGAGTGATGCAGGAGCATCACTCCAACCCAGCTACGCGCCGGACAACCAACACATCAAGCGCGTGTTCAATGGAGAAGAGAGGCGCAACCCTCTCACTTTCAAATTTCAAATTTTGAAATTGTATTTAATGATTTGTAAGGCTGGTAGAGCCAAAACCCATGCATGTACACGGGATTTAGATAAAGGTTTCCTTAAATGGTTGTAAGGCTGAGATCTAGATCTGATTCGGACTAGACATCCATTCAATGTAATTCATTGTAATTAATGAGAGTTGGTGAGGATGGAGGGAAGTGCTCGAGGAGCCCCATTTTGTAAAAATATCCTTTGTTTCTGTAGGATTAGTCAGGAGAGTTGATGAGTCGAGAGAGTCTGTAGAGAAGAATAAAGATAGGAGAGAAGAGCTAAGACTTTGTTGCAGTACGAGCTCGAACACATTGTAATTAGACATTGATGTTAATACAAAGCAGTTTTCCTACATATTGTTTTTCATGTGTTTGTGAATTCATGAATGAATGTCTTTGTGTGTTGATGATATGTTGTAGATGTATGTTGAGTTCCATTTGCAGGAGATAGATAGATTTTCATATCTATGAGTTCTTTGATTTCAAGTTTGGATTCTTTGGGGTTTCATGCAAGAGTGCATGACAGAGTACTGCGGTCTCTGAAAACCACTGCAGGGGTGCGCTTCTGAATTTTGTGGAATTTCAGACAAAGACGTGCCATGAGGGCTGACCAGCTGAAGTCATTGACTCAGGGAGAAACCTCAAGGTTGTTGAACAACTTGAAGGAAGAACTGTGAAGAGGAGGGCACAGGAAAGACAAAATTACTGAGAATTCTATGAGACTCTGCCAAGAGGGCATTGAGTGGATGCACAGGGTGCACAGAAAGGAAATCTATTTCGAGTTTAGTGAGAAGATAGAATGTCTGAGGTTCTGTAGAAGCTCTGCCAGGAGGGCATCAAGTGAGTGCAAGGAGTACACCGAGAAGAACTCCCTTTTGAGTTCTGAGATAAGAGAAGTGTTCGAGGAGGAGACATTCACAGGGTTACTGAACACCCTGTAGGCTTAGCAAGGCGTGCTTGAGCAGGAAGTTTCCAGAGGGCACTTACATCCCTTCAAGGAGGGAAAGGGATAGAGATACTTTGAGGTCATTTCCACAGATAAGCTCAGGATGGATAGCACAATTGCGTGCAAGGACCCTGTAAGGAATCACAGAGGCTAAGAAAACCCTTTGGAGGGTTCAGAGTTTGAGAAGCTCTGGAGGAGGAATGCCTCTTAGAATACAGGAAGAAGCCAAAGTTATAGGCTTAGTAGCAGAGACAAAGGCCGAGGCCTTTTGGCGCAAGAAATATTCCAAGGGAAAGGAAGAAAGGAATGCTCAAAATAGAGCACAACTACCGTTAGATCAACTGGAAAATCAAGATCTGGACTATTGAAGTCTACGTCCAGACGCACGCAGGAAAGCGCACAAGGAAGAGAAACAGATCTGGGCCGTCAGATCGAGCACCGAGTATTGACAACCATCAGATTTGGAGGAAGGTGCACGGAGTTTAACCTCTAGGAGGTCACGCAGGAAAGGAGCCGTATGGATGGTGAGATGCCTTCATGAATGAAGTGCCGAAGTTGCGAGAGTCATTGGATCTTGCAGAGTTGCAAGGTGGTTAGAGGTGGATGAACCCATCAACTTAGGATCTAGGATCAACGTGAACCGTTGATTGTGCTTTGCGTAAGCCGTTGGATCATTTCACGAATTCGGGTATCGTGAGCAGGGAGGCGGAGTTATTTGTGTCTCAAATCCCGGAGTCGCGAGATCGCGATTCAACCTGAATTGTCGATCGAGGAGGAAGGAGAGCCGTGATATTTGGCGCCTCTCTACCTTGTGTATCGGGGTTTCGGAGGGTGAAGGAGTTGCACCTTGATCGCTAAAGTCGTGAAGTGCCAAGTGATGAGGGCTCAGGAGAACACACGTCACGTCCGTTAGGTGGGGACCACGGGGTTGACAGGTGGTGCAAACATAGAGCGCTCAGAGAAAGGTGGAAGCGGGTGACAGGTGGAGGACATACGTCGCTTGGGAACAGAGTCAAGCCATTGTTGACTTATCGTGTCTCGTGGATTCGAGAAGGAGGAGCATGAGGGCTCAACACTCCAACTCGTGAACTTGTGAGTTGCGAGTAGTGCTAAGCACTTGGCCCTAGCCGGTGGTTATCTGTGGAAGGCACTAACAAGGAGGATCCATACCCGTATTTCATTCTCGGATATCAGTGTTTGGAGAAAGAGGAGTCGAGGATCTTCAACTTGCGAACTCGCGAAGCTATGAGTTGTGAAGGCGCTTGCGCTAAGGCCCAGGTTGTGGTCACGTGGAGACGTAAGGCTCGTGCTTGGTGTTAAGTTGCATAGGGTGGGTTTTCAAAAAGGACCTATGGATCAGATTCATTGTGAGGTTCCAATAGGGAATCGAGGGAGCCACTTTGGCTCGAGGAAAATTTAGAACGATCCTGTGCGGATCTCAGCCAGGGGGGGTCGGGGGTCTGCACCAGTTGTGGTATCAGAGCCTGATTTTGTCTATATATTGTAGGCCAAGGGAGCTAGAGGAAAAGGAGTACTCTGATACACACCACCAAAGTGGTATCAAAGCTTGGTTTTTTCTGTATATTGCAGGGAGAGGGAGCCAGAGAAAAAGGAAGACAGAGTGTTGAATCTCTGTGATGATTGTTGCAAGGTGCGCAACAGTCAATAGACAATTAGGAGGGTTGTAGGAAAATATGGAAGCACTCACAGTTGCAGAGCGACAACAACAAGTTTTCCAGAATGGCAGACAAGAACAGGGAAATGGCTACTGAAGGCCATGAGCGTGGTGGGACAGGAGACCAACAACATATGAGTAAGGCAGAAATGGACAAAGAAATATTTGAGATAAGGGAAAGATTGGAAGAGATTGCATTGTGAGTGCATCAGAATGCAAAGACGCATTGGGTGTATGAATGGCCCATGAAAATGAAAGTAAAGTGGCCAGTCAAGAAATTGTTGGCTAGGAGGCAGCGAAGACTGTTGAGAGGATGGATGAGGTATGTTGAAAGCCTCAGATATGAAGAGGAGATGGTTCATGTGTGTGAACTAGAGACTGGGAGAAATCTCAGTGACATTGAGGATGAACTGAGATCACTAGATGATCTCAAAGACTGCCAGGAGGGAAGGACAAAAAACTCAAGTTTCCAGGTAGGTAATGGGAAGAGATCAGTAGAAGGTCTTGTATGCTGCCAGGAGGACAGTGCTGAAAGTTCAAGTCTCCAAGTGGGCAATGAGATGGGATCACTGGATCGCATAGACAGGCAAGTGGGCAGCATAAAATTCTCAAATTGCCAGGTGGGCAGGGGAAAAGAGATGAGACTGTCTGAAGGTCTCATGAACTCAGAGGAGAGTTTGGATTAGCCATGAGTGTTGATAGGAGAGAATCAAAAGAGAATTATGATCATTGGAGGAATTGAGGTATTCCTACCACATAGCCCAGTTGAGGTCAAAGAATGTGTTGTAGATGCAGCAACAGAAGAAGGAAAACCAACAGAAACTTTCACAAAAGAAGAATTGGGGTAGACATCAGGAGATACCCTAGTAGAAGGAGAAGAAGAAGAGAATTAAGCAGAAATGCTCGAAATTTTTAGTCAAGAGGCTGAATAGGGGATAACTACAACACTGGAAGCTATAGCAGAAGAAGAGCATGTAGATAAGATGCTCACTCCATGGGAGATGGAGTTGGAGATGCTGGAGGATTGGTTGAACCATCTAGAGGCAATAGTTGAATACCATGAGAAGACAGTCATGCATATGTTAGCAGAGGAGCATTTTGAGGAATCACTCAAAAATTTCAGTCGGGGAGCTGAACAGATGATAAATGCAGTGCCGAGGAGTGCAACAGAAGATGAAGGAGAATTCCAGTTTGAGAAGCAGCTGGAGGAAGCTAGAATTCAACCAACACAAGGGGAAATGGCAGAAGCAAAGTTGTCAGAGAAGGAAGCTGAGAAGAGACTCAGTGAGAAGAATGAAGAACTGAATTTTGCAGCAGAGTGGCAAGATGAGGCCACAAAGGAAGAAAATAGCATTGGGGATCTAGTTTATCTTCCCACTGATAAGGACGAAGAAGTGCAGTCGAGAAGACTGCATAGAGAGAGCTAGCCATGGGAGCAGTTGGACAAGGTGATTGAAGGAATTAGAAGGTTGATGTTGAAGTCAACAATGGAAAATGCTAGTGAGGAGAAGCTGAGTAGAGGAGAACCTGCCATAGCAGTAGGGAAGAAGAAGCAACAATAGTAGCAACGAAGTAGTGGAGCAGATGGACAGCTCCAAAGAACTGTTTGGGATCCAGGTGGAATTCAATAGGGATGCTGGGAAGCTCATGAGCAGGAGCTCATGATTTTTTCACAGAAGAGGAGTATGATGCAAGAGCATCTCTCCAACCTAGCTACGCGCCATCTAGCCAACACATCAAGCACGTGTTCAATGGAGAAGAGAGGCACAACCCTCTCACTTTCAAATTTTGAAATTGTATTTAATGATTTGTAAGGCTGGTAGAGCCAAAAGCCATGCATGTACGCAAGATTTAGATAAATGTTGCCTTAAATGCTTGTAAGGCTGAGATCTAGATCTGATTCAGACTAGACAACCATTCAATGTAATTCATTGTAATTAATGAGAGTTGGTGAGGATGGAGGGAAGCGCTCGAGGAGCCCCCTTTTGTAAAAAGATCCTTTGCTTTTGTAGGATTAGTCAGGAGAGTTTATGAGTTGAGAGAGTTTGTAGAGAATAATAGAGATAGGAGAGACGAGCTGAGACTCTATTGCAGTCTTAGCTTTGAACACATTGTAATTAGACATTGATGTTAATACAAAACAGTTTTCCTGCATATTGTTGTTCATGTGTTTGTGAATTCATGAATGAATGTCTTTATGTGTTGATGATATGTTGTAGATGTATGTTAAGTTCCATCTGCCGAATATAGATAGATTTTCCTATTTGTGAGTTCTTTGATTCCAGGTTTGGATTCTTTGGGGTTTCATGCAAGAGTGCATGACAGAGTACTGCGGTCTCTGAAAACCACTGCAGGGGTGCACTTCTGAATTCTACGGAATTTCAGACAAAGACGTGCCAGGAGGGCGTACCAGCTGAAGTCATTGACTCAGGGAGAAACCTTAAGGTTGTTGAACACCTTGAAGGAAGAACTGTGCAGAGGAGGGCACATGACAGACAAAATTACTGAGAATTCTATGAGACTCTGCTAAGAGGGCATTGAGTGGATGCACAGGGTGCACATAAAGGAACTCTATTTGGAGTTCAGTGAGAGAAGAGCCAAGACTTTGTTGCAGTACGAGCTCGAACACATTGTAATTAGACATTGATGTTAATACAAAGCAGTTTTCCTGCATATTGTTTTTCATGTGTTTGTGAATTCATGAATGAATGTCTTTGTGTGTTGATGATATGTTGTAGATGTATGTTGAGTTCCATTTGCAGGAGATAGATAGATTTTCCTATCTATGAGTTCTTTGATTTCAAGTTTGGATTCTTTGGGGTTTCATGCAAGAGTGCATGACAGAGTACTGCGGTCTTTGAAAACCACTGCAGGGGTGCACTTCTGAATTTTGTGGAATTTCAGACAAAGACGTGCCAGGAGGGCTGACCAACTGAAGTCATTGACTCAGGGAGAAACCTCAAGGTTGTTGAACAACTTGAAGGAAGAACTGTGAAGAGGAGGGCACAGAAAAGACAAAATTACTGAGAATTCTATGAGACTCTGCCAAGAGGGCATTGAGTGGATGCACAGGGTGTACAGAAAGGAACTCTATTTCGAGTTCAGTGAGAAGACAGAACGTCTGAGTTTCTGTAGAAGCTCTGCCAGGAGGGCATCAAGTGAGTGCAAGGAGTACACCGAGAAGAACTCCCTTTCGAGTTCTGAGATAAGAGAAGTGTCCTAGGAGGAGACATTCACAGGGTTACTGAACACCCTGTAGGCTTAGCAAGGCATGCTTGAGCAGGAAGTTTCTAGAGGGCACTTACATCCCTTCAAGGAGGGAAAGGGATAGAGATACTTTGAGGTCATTGCCATAGATAAGCTCAGGATGGATAGCACAATTGCGTGCAAGGACCCTGTAAGGAATCGCAGAGGCTAAGAAAACCCTTTGGAGGGTTCAGAGTTTGAGAAGCTCTGGAGGAGGAATGCCTCTTAGAATACAGGCAGAAGCCAAAGTTATAGGCTTCATAGTAGAGACAAAGGCCGAGGCCTTTTTGCGCAAGAAATATTCCAAGGGAAAGGAAGAAAGGAATGCTCAATATAGAGCACAACTACTGTTAGATCAACTAGAAAAGCGAGATCTGGACTATTGAAGTCTACGTCCAGACGCACGCAGGAAAGCGCACAAGGAAGAGAAACAAATCTGGGCCGTCAGAGCGAGCACCGGGTATTGACAACCATCAGATTTGGAGGAAGGTGCACAGAGTTTAACCTTTGGGAGGTCATGCAGGAGAGGAGCCGTATGGATGGTGAGATGCCTTCATGAATGAAGTGCCGAAGTTGCGAGAGTCATTGGATCTTGCAGAGTTGCAAGGTGGTTAGAGGTGGATGAACCCATCAACTTAGGATCTAGGATCAACGTGAACCGTTGATCGTGCTTTGCGTAAGTCGTTGGATCATTTCGCGAATTCAGGTATCGTGAGCAGGGAGGTGGAGTTATTTGTGTCTCAAATCCCCGAGTCGTGAGATCGCGATTCAACCTGAATTGTCGATCGAGGAGGAAGGAGAGCCGTGATATTTGGCGCCTCTCTACCTTGTGTATCGGGGTTTCGGAGGGTGAAGGAGTTGCACCTTGATCGCTAAAGTTGTGAAGTGCTAAGTGCTGAGGGCTCAGGTGAACACACGTCACATCCGTTAGGTGGGGACCGCGGGGTTGACAGGTGGTGCAAACATAGAGCGCCCAATGAAAGGTGGAAGCGGGTGACAGGTGGAGGACATACGTCGCTTGGGAACAGAATCAACCCATTGTTGACTTATCGTGTCTCGTGGATTCGAGAAGGAGGAGCATGAGGGCTCAACACTCCAATTCGTGAACTTGCGAGTTGCAAGTAGTGCTAAGCACTTGGCCCTAGTCGGTGGTTATCTGTGGAAGGCACTAACAAGGAGGATCCATACCCGTATTTCATTCTTGGATATCAGTGTTTGGAGAAAGAGGAGTCGAGGATATTCAACTTGCGAACTCGCGAAGCTGTGAGTTGTGAAGGCGCTTGCGCTAAGGTCCAGGTTGTGGTCGCGTGGAGACGTAAGGCTCATGCTTGGTGTTAAGTTGCATAGGGTGGGTTTTCAAAAAGGACCTATGGATCAGATTCATCATGAGGTTCCAATAGGGAATCGAGGGAGCCACTTCGGCTCGAGGAAAATTTAGAACGATCCTGTGCGGATCTCAGCCAGGGGGGGTCGGGGGTCTGCACCAGTTGTGGTATCAGAGCCTGATTTTTTCTATATATTGTAGGCCAAGGGAGCTAGAGGAAAATGAGTACTCTGATACACACCACCAAAGTGGTATCAAAGCTTGGTTTTGTCTGTATATTGCAGGGAGAGGGAGCCAGAGCAAAAGGAAGACAGAGTGTTGAATCTCCGTGATGATTGTTGCAAGGTGCGCAACAGTCAATAGACAGTTAGGAGGGTTGTAGGAAAATCTTGAAGCACTCACAGTTGTAGAGTGACAACAACAAGTTTTCCAGGATGGTAGATAGGAACAGGAAAATGGCTACTGAAGGCCATGAGCGTGGTGGGACAGGAGACCAACAACAGATGAGTAAGGAAGAAATGGACAAAGAAATATTTGAGATAAGGGCAAGATTGGAAGAGCTTGCATTGTGAGTGCATCAGAATGCAAAGACGCATTGGGTGTATGAATGGCCCATGAAAACGAAAGTAAAGTGGCCAGTCAAGAAATTGTTGGCTAGGAGGCAGCAAGACTGTTGAGAGGATGGATGAGGTATGTTGAAAGCCTCAGAGATGAAGAGGATATGGTTCATGTGTGTGAACTAGAGATTGGGAGAAATCTCAGTGACATTGAGGATGAACTGAGATCACTAGATGATCTCAAAGACTGCCAGGAGGGAAGGAAAGAAAACTCAAGTTTCCAGGTAGGTAATGGGAAGAGATTAGCAGAAGGTCTCGTATGCTGCCAGGAGGACAGTGCTGAAAGTTCAAATTTCCAAGTGGGCAATGAGATGGGATCACTAGATCGCATAGACAGGCAAGTGGGCAGCATAAAATTCTCAAATTGCCAGGTGGGCAGGGGAAAAGAGATGAGACTGTCTGAAGGTCTCATGAACTGAGAGGAGAGTTTGGATTAGCCATGAGTGTTGATAGGAGAGAATCAAAAGAGAATTCTGATCATTGGAGGAATTGAGGTATTCCTACCACATAGCCCAGTTGAGGTCAAAGAATGCGTTGTAGATGCAGCAACAGAAGAAGGAAAACCAACAGAAACTTTCACAAAAGAAGAATTGGGGTAGACATCAGGAGATACGCTAGTAGAAGGAGAAGAAGAAGAGAATTAAGCAGAAATGCTCGAAATTTTTAGTCAAGAGGCTGAATAGGGGATAACTACAACACTGGAAGCTATAGCAGAAGAAGAGCATGTAGATAAGATGCTCACTCCATGGGAGATGGAGTTGGAGATGCTGGAGGATTGGTTGAACCATCTAGAGACAATAGTTGAATACCATGAGAAGACAGTCATGCATATGTTAGCAGAGGAGCATTCTGAGGAATCACTCAGAAATTTCATTCGGGGAGCTGAACAGATGATAACTGCAGTGCCGAGGAGTGCAACAGAAGATGAAGGAGAATTCCAGTTTGAGGAGCAGTTGGAGGAAGCTAGAATTCAACCAGCACAAGGGGAAATGGCAGAAGAAAAGTTGTCAGAGAAGGAAGCTGAGAAGACACTCGGTGAGAAGACTGCAGAACTGAATTTTGCAGCAGAGTGGCAAGGTGAGGCCATAAAGAAAGAAAATAACATTGGGGATCTAGTTGATCTTCCCACTGATAAGGACGAAGAAGTGCAGTCGAGAAGACTGCATAGAGAGAGCTAGCCATGGGAGCAGTTGGATGAGGTGATTGAAGGAATTAGAAGGCTGATGTTGAAGTCAACAATGGAAAATGCTAGTGAGGAGAAGCTGAGCAGAGGAGAACCTTCCATAGCAACAGGGAAGAAGAAGCAATAACAGTGGCAACGAAGCAGTGGAGCAGATGGACAGCTCCAAAGAACTGTTTGGGATCCAAGTGGAATTCAATAGGGATGCTGGGAAGCTCATGAGCAGGAGCTCATGATTTTTTCACAGAAGAGGAGTATGATGCAAGAGCATCTCTCCAACCTAGCTACGCGCCAGCTAGCCAACACATCAAGCACGTGTTCAATGGAGAAGAGAGGCACAACCCTCTCACTTTCAAATTTTGAAATTGTATTTAATGATTTGTAAGGCTGGTAGAGCCAAAAGCCATGCATGTATGCAGGATTTAGATAAATGTTGCCTTAAATGGTTGTAAGGCTGAGATCTAGATCCGATTCAGACTAGACAACCATTCAATGTAATTCATTGTAATTAATGAGAGTTGGTGAGGATGGAGGGAAGCGCTCGAGGAGCCCCCTTTTGTAAAAAGATCCTTTGTTTTTGTAGGATTAGTCAGGAGAGTTTATGAGTTGAGAGAGTTTGTAGAGAAGAATAGAGATAGGAGAGAAGAGCTGAGACTCTATTGCAGTTCGAGCTCGAACACATTGTAATTAGACATTGATGTTAATACAAAACAGTTTTCCTGCATATTGTTGTTCATGTGTTTGTGAATTCATGAATGAATGTCTTTATGTGTTGATGATATGTTGTAGATGTATGTTAAGTTCCATCTACCAAAGATAGATAGATTTTCCTATTTGTGAGTTCTTTGACTTCAGGTTTGGATTCTTTGGGGTTTCATGCAAGAGTGCATGACAGAGTACTGCGGTCTCTGAAAACCACTGCAGGGGTGCACTTCTGAATTCTACGGAATTTCAGACAAAGACGTGGCAGGAGGGCGTACCAGCTGAAGTCATTGACTCAGGGAGAAACCTTAAGGTTGTTGAACACCTTGAAGGAAGAACTGTGCAGAGGAGGGCACATGACAGACAAAATTACTGAGAATTCTATGAGACTCTACTAAGAGGGCATTGAGTGGATGCACAGGGTGCACATAAAGGAACTCTATTTCGAGTTCAGTGAGAAGACAGAATGTCTGAGGTTCTGTAGAAGCTCTTCCAGGAGGGAATCGAGTGAGTGCAAGGAGTGCACCGAGAAGAACTCCCTTTCGAGTTCTGAGATAAGAGAAGTGTCCCAGGAGGAGACATTCATAGGGTTACTGAACACCCTGTAGGCTCAGCAAGGCGTGCTTGAGAAGGAAGTTTCCATAGGGCACTTACATTCCTTCAAGGAGAGAAAGGGATGGAGATACTTTGAGGTCAGAGCCATAGATAACCTTAGGACGGATAACGCAATTGCGTGCAAGGACCTTGTAAGGAATCGCTGAGGCCAAGAAAACCATTTGGAGGGTTCGGAGTTTGAGAATCTTAGGAGGAGGAACGCCTCTTAGAATACAGGCAGAAGCCAAAGTTATAGGCTTCGCAATAGAGACAAAGGCCGAGGCCTTTTGGTGCAAGAAATCATCCAAGGGAAAGGAAGAAAGGAATGCTTAAGATATAGCACAACTTCTGTTAGATCAGCTGGAAAAGTGAGATCTGGACCATTGAAGTCTACGTCCAGATGGACGTAGGAAAGCGCAGAAGGAAGAGAAACAGATCTAGGCCATTAGATTGAGAACCGGGGATCGACAACCATCATATCTGGAGGAAGATGCACAGAGTTTAACCTCTGGCAGGTCGTACGGGAAAGGAGCCGTATGGATGGTGAGAGGCCTTCATGAATGAAGTGTCGAAGTTGTGAGAGTCGTTGGATCTTGCAGAGTTGCAAGGTGGTTAAAGGTGGATGAACCCATCAACTTAGGATCCAGGATCAACGTGAACCGTTGATCTTGCTTTGCGTTAGCCATTGGATCATTTCATGAATTCGGGTATTGTGAGCAGGGAGGCAGAGTTCTTTGTGCCTCAAATCCCCGAGTCGTGAGATCGTGATTCAACCTGAACCGTCAATCAAGGAGGAAGGAGAGCCATGAGATTTGGCGCCTCGCTACCTCGTGTATTGGGGTTTTGGAGGGTGAAGGAGTTGCACCTTGATCGCTAAAGTCGCGAAGTGCCGAGCGCCAAGGGCTCGGGCGAACACACGTCACATCTGTTAGGTGGGGACCACAGGGTTGAAAGGTGGTGCAAACATAGAGCGCCCAGAGAAATGTCGAAGCGGGTGACAGGTGGAGGACATACGTCGCCTGGGAAAGGAGTCAACCCATTGTTGACTTATCGCATCTCGTGGATTCGCAAAGGAGGAGCACGACGACTCAACACTCCAACTCACAAACTTGCGAGTTGCGAGTAGTGCTAAGCTCTTGGCCCTAGCTGGTGGTTATGTGTGGAAGGCACTAACAAGGAGGAGCCATACCCGTATCGCATTCTTAGGTATCGACGCTTGGAGAAGGAGGAGTCGAGGATCTTCAACTCGTGAACTCATGAAGTTGCGAGTTGCGAAGGCGCTTCCGTTAAGGCCCGGGTTGTGGTCGTGTGGAGACGTAAGGCTCGCACCTGGTGTTAAGTTGCACATGGCAGGTTTTCAAAAAGGACCTGTGGATCAGATTCATCGTGAGGTTTCAATAGGGATCCGAGGTAGCCACTTTGGCTTGAGGAAAATTTAGAATGATCCTCTGAGGATCTCGACCAGGGGGGGTCGGGGGTCTGCACCAAATAGGTACCTCTAGTTAATCCTATTAGACTTCTCATAAAATTTCATTGAGTTTTTGCAGGGGCGGTCCACCACATGAGGTTTTCATTAATATATCCCAAGAGAAACTTGTAAAGATAAACTTGGATAAGAACTTGTTGAATCATTTAGGTTAGTATTAGACATAATGGTCTCACTTCTTTTCAATGGATATTTCAATTATTAATCACTTTTTCATAATGATGAGGTAATAAGACAGGTGCACCCATTATCATATAGAGATAAATGTGAAAATATCTCCTTAAAGGATAACAAGGATGATTCATTTAGGGGTGAGTGTAACAATGTAGGAGGAATATGTACATGAGAGTAAAGAACAATTCAACACAAGACTTAAATGATCCTTGATATAAAGAACATGAAAAGATTATCTCATACCCCCAATTGCCTGAAGGGAAAACAATGTTAAGTATAGGACAAAGATCATATCACCTTGGCCTCGGTACTAGATTGGCAATTGGTACTAGAACATGTTTATGCAGTACCGGAACAGATAGTAGCGGAACACGATAGTACCAAAACAATATTCTACAATATCATAATAATATTTTTTAGTATCGGAATAGAACAATACTAGAACAGGATTATGCAGTGCCATAACAGAACAGTACCAGAACATGATTCTGCGGTACCAGAACATGACAATACTGGAACATGATTTTGTAGTACCGGAACAAAACAATTACATGATAGAATAGTACCTGAATAGGTCTTTATGATCTTCAAACTGGAATTTGTAGACCTCACAGTGTTACTGGAATACTCTAAGTTTCATTATTATGTGTATTGTGGGAAGGATTCTATAGGTAACTAATGCATAAATTTGGTACTGGTACCGAAATTCTGGAAATTACTATCAAATTCTAGCACTGAACATGTTGATTTGGACTTGCTGACAGAAGCTAAAAAGGATATGAAGGTCCCAAAAACCACTCCCCCATGCCTGATCTTTTGCATGCCCTCATGCACAAAATGTGAGATGATAAAAAAAAAGGAGGGTTGTTGAGAGGGTTGTGAACAACTGCTAAAAACAAACCAATAAAACTACTTAAAACTAGATTTTTATTCATGCTTAGAAATAGAAAATTCAGGGAAAATGTCAAAAGTTGAACAATGCATACAATATTCATGATTTATTTGACCAAAAATTATTGGCTATGAATAAAATAGTTTGGAATTAACATTCAATTTCTATTTCTATTAAAAAGATCACTTAATCAATCATCCTTGTGAAATAGTGGTCTTGGAATAGATAGGTAATGATAAAGCACAAATGCATCTTTTTTTAACAACTTAAGGAAAAAGAAGAAATATGAGGAAATAGGTCATGAAGTACTCCCTTAAGTATTCTCTTCAATTAACAAGGATTCCTTCTCCTCTTTTGAAAATACCATTCCATTATTATGTGTGCATTCAAAGGATGAAGAGATTACCTTCTCATAAAATTCCAAACAAAATTGGCATACCTTTTAGAAAGAAATCTACTAGAGGAACAAAAGATCTTAAATTGATTTCTTTGTTAACTTTTGACATTCTCATTTATGAAAAAAGTATGAAAGGTAGGTTGCATTGCACTTATATGCATCATTTATTTATTTATTTACTATCCTTCTCTAATTGAACAAAAGAAAATGTCCTTCAAGTATAGAAATACTTCCAGTGAATCCATGTGCGTAAAAGAGTTAGAAATATATTCATACTCCGGTTTAAAAGATGAATTTTAATGCATACTGGAGTATGAAGGACTAGCTGCTTTGATGATGAGATCAAACAATAATGAAAAGTAAAAGAGTAGTGTGACCTGATAACTAATTGGAACCATATTTCAATATGATTATGATATTATTGTTTCTCTTCTTTGTTTAGGTCACACAACATGTCCTCCTTTTCCATGCTATGTAGATTATCCTCTTCAAGATGACTGGTCTTTGGAGTACATACATGATTTGCTGAGAGGCATGATAAAAACTCATCAATCCCAGGTTCCAATGGTTTCTCTCCATTGAATTCTATCCATGATTCTTTAGTCTCCTCAACAAATTGACAAGAGGAATCTGAAGGGACTTCTAAGTCTTCTTGTGGAGAGACAAATAAATTATTTACTGCTATCAAGATATGCTCTTTCTGAGAGGCGGATATCCCAGTTGATGCTAGAATGCGAGAAATTTCTTGGAGGAACATTCTTCAATCTCTTAATCATCCGTGAATTACTCTAACTGGTTGATGATCCTTGTATCACAAAAAATAGTACTCTGGGGTTCTTACAACACGCCAAAAATGATTTATCATCAAAGATTTGAATTTTAAAACTACGAAATTAAAACTATTTGCAAAAATAAAACACACCAAACTTGAACTCCTTGCGTTACTGGGACCTTTCTTTCACCAGGTTGTCGGTTCGCACAAGTCATCTCATCATAAATAAAACTAAATTTGCATAAATAAAAACACATTTTTGAATAAAAGAAGCAAAAAACACACTTGCATCAAAAGAAAAACACTTCTGCATGAAAGGGAGAGGACAAACTAACTTTGGAGCAACCCCACTAAAGTGGATGCATGGTATCTTCCCTCATATTTTACCATCTTCTCTCCGCCCTTGGGTTGTCCATAAAACCAATCCAAAACCATTAAATAAATCCAATTCAAATACTACCTATCATTGTTTACAAGTCACCAGTAACATGTTGGACACACCTACCACACTTAGAGGGGGGGGGTGAATGAGTGTGGGGCTCTTTTTCCCAAAACTTCCCTCTTGCACAAAAACTCATCAATTAGCATTCAACATTTATTCATTACCCATTGTTGTCATTTATAACCA
>ML810289.1:10867-28888 GCA_009831015.1 Picea engelmannii
ACTAAGGAGAGTTGCACCCTCCCTGGCTGGTGCACACCCTAGAGGCTTGGATATGATGTTTTGGCCTCCCAACTTCTCAAGAATGATTGCAACCTTGTAGATCTAAAGTAGATGAAATCATGAGAAGAGATACTTAATATTTAAGAAAATATATGAATGAGATCTGATGAAGTGGAAATATTTCCTTCCTTCAAAGTGGTGAATAACTAAGGAGAGTTGCGCCCTCCCTGGTTAGTGCACACCCTAGATGCTTGGATATGGTGTTTTGGCCTCACAAATTCTCAGGAATGACTGCAACCCTGTAGATCCAAAGTATATGAACTCATGAGAAGAGATCCTTTGTATTTAGGAACATATTTGAACTCTCCCACTCAATATGTCCAAGGGTAAATGCGCCCTCCCTCAAGAAATTCACATAACTAGAAGAATGGTTGAATATGGCATGAAAACCGTCAACACAATGATGAGAAAAGGTGCCCTAGTGGTATAAAATACTTCTGAAGTGAGATCTCCTCCAAATCCAAGATCCACAATCCCCCACGAACTCCTCTCTCATGCACAATGTGCCCTTGTTCTACAAAGAAACCCAAAAGTTGTGCCTTGCTTCCTCAACTTGCTTATGAAACTGATTTGAACTGAAGTAGAATGGTGAGGGTGGAATCTTTCACCACCTTGACCAATCTTGGATCAATAACAAAGGAATATTTCACCTCCTTGCTGATCTCTAGGGTTTGTTCACTCAAAACCCTCAAAACGTTCAAGTTATCAGAGCTCAAAGATACAAGTGAAGATGATCCATAACATAATGAGAAAATAGAATCACCTATATCTCTTTTATACCCCTTTTTACCTTTCCCCTCCAAGTGACTTTTAATTCACTTTTAATGTTTCTTCATAAAATCACTTTATTAATTTAATTAACCTTTTTCCCCTAAAAAGTGATTAATTTTCCCTTATGGCTTCTCCATCCACTGAAAGTCACTTTTCATCATCTTATCATTTAGATATTTTCCTCCCGATTCCAATGAGCTATTACACTAAGGTTTTTATTCAAATATTATGCCCAAAATGACATCCTTAGTGAATTTAATTAAAATATGCTCAATAATAACCCTGTTGATGTTTTACTTATACAGTTAGCAATTGTGGTTCTTCTATATTATTACAATCATTTAGCACATTAGTTGCATAAATAAAATCACTAAAAGATAGGAAATCACAGAAACAATAGAGACACATAGATTATCCTGGGAAACCCTCATGGGGAAGAAAACCAAGCAAAAACTTCCTTAATATAGATAGATAAAAAACAAAGCAGAAGATCCTCCTCTACTCCTTCACTAGGAAAGAGTAGTGCACTACTTAACCAAGAGATACCAAGACATAGACCAAGAACCCTCCTTGACGTCACACCTAAATGTAGTAGGTTCTCCTCCAAGATTTGTGCACTACAGAGATAGTTGGTGTGTGTGTCCAAATGAGGCACTGGCCTCCCTTATAAATAGTGGTCTAGCCAGCCTAAAATTACGTCTGGGCCGACTTGTCACTTTACCCTCTTAATTTACATTTAATTTTCAAGGCACAATAGGGCCGACTTTTACAAAGGCACGATAGGGCCTAATTAACAAATATAATATAACAATATTATTCAACACTCCTTATTAGGTAGAATATTCTTCGAAGTTACAATATTTCAACACTCCCCCTTAACAAGAAGGGTATTCTACTGACAACATCAATAACAATTGACTGGACTCAATACAACATCAAAAGGAGGAGGCATCCTCATCAACATCTGGAACATTATCTATCATATCTATAAATCATCGAAAGTTTTTCTCATCATCAACATCAGTAGAAACTGAGCAACGTCGTCATCTACAACGCAGAGCTAGAGTAACATCATCATCATCAACAACATGAAGCTGGAACATCAACATAAACAACATGAAGCTGGAACAACAACATCAATGGCAACAGAATGAGACAGGATCATCAACAACAACAACAAAAACAACAAAAACAATGGGCACTCTAACAGACCATCCATTCGGACATTACGGGATATGTCAAGGGATAATAAAATCCCCTAGGATATAAATTCTAATGAGCTTCCACACTACTGACCACAACAAGTATATACATACATAGGCACTCCGACAAACTGTCCATTAGGACCTTACGGGATCTATCCAAGGATGATCAATCCCCTAGGATATAACTCCTAACGAGTTGCCTTGTTGGTGGTCAAGATACCATAGTATCATCAGCGTCACTCCCCCTTTCAATGGAATTCCTTTCGGACTACACCAAGCTTGTTTCAGAAGTACTCAAACTTCAAACGAGACAGAGGCTTAGTCAACACATCTTCTACCTACTCATATGTGCCAACATACTGGAGCTTCACATCTCCCTTCTATACCATATCACGAATGTAGTGGTACTAGATCTCAACGTGCTTCATCTTATCATGGAAAACTGGTTTCTCTGTCATCTTTATGCAACTTTGGTTATCACAAAATATCATGGTAGAATCCATCTCTAGGTCAAATAGACCTTTCAACAACTTCTGAAGCCATATGGATTCACAACTGGTGGAGCATGTTGCAATGTACTCCACTTCTGTCGTACTAAGAGCAATACTGGATTGCTTTTTGCTTTTCCAATTGTTTTTTCTGTATAAATCACTTCCATCCCAATCTGAATCAGTATAGTCATACAATCTGAAGTCACAATCTCTGGTACAACAGAGGCCATAGTCCAACGTACCCTTAAGGTATCTCATCACATGCTTTGGAGATACAAGGTGAACACGTCTGGGCTCCACCATATACTAACTCAAGGTGTTCACAATAAATCATATATCTAGTATGGTCAACTATTTCTGACGAATTATCAGCCAATAACTTCAGATCCGTCTCCATAGGAGTGGACATGGATTTACAGTCCATCATGTTGAATCTCTTCAGAATTTCCACAACATACTTTCCTTGATTAAGAAAAAACTCTTATGGGCTCTACCATACTTTGACCTAAGAAATAGTGCATCGGGTCTAGGTCCTTCATTTCAAATTCAGATACAAGCTTCTTCTTACAATCTGTGATGAGCTTTTCTTCATCTGCCAAGAATAAGTCATCCTCTAGAAGTTGCCTTAGAAGGTAGAATTAGTATAAATAAGAGTAGGAGGCATTGGATATTTTATCTTGGAGATTATTGTAATAGAGCTTTGCTTTGCTGGAGGTTTCCCCCTCGAAGAGGAAAGTGAACATTGCTATCATAATAAAGTTTCTCATCCTGGTGATTATTCTGGAGTTCTTCTAATATTTTTCTGGATATATCATTATTATTTTGTCATAACCTGCCAGATATTTTGTGTTCTGCATAATATATTGTATCAGGAATATTGCAGAAGGTAAAACCATTGAGTTTTCACCTCACCAAGTTGTAATCAAGGATTTAAAAGATCCTAGGCATGTCCTCACAATTGGAATTGTTGATGATATTACCAAGTTGTATAAGTTTGATAACTTTGGGTCATCATCATTTCCATCCATTTTTGTTGCTCATAACAATGACTTGAGCAAACTTTGGCATGAGTGGTTTGGTCATCTAAAGTATCACTCATTATAGAAACTATGTGATCAACACATGGTGATTGGTCTTTCTATTGTTTCTTGCAAAGATGGTGTTTGTGTCAGCTGTGTTCTTGGAAAACATCATCGGGACAGTTTTGACAAACGTGTCTCTTAGCACGCCTTGACCCCTTTGCAGTTTCTTCACAATGATTTGTGTGGTCCGCTTTCTTCTCCTTCTTTCTCGGGGTGCAAGTATTTCTTAACTATCATTGATGACTTCTCCAAACACGCTTGAGTTTAATTCTTAAAAGTTAGGACTGGAGTTTTTGACAAGTTTTTGGATTATAAGGTCCTTGTAGAAAAACAATCTCGACATCAACTTCAAAGGTTGAGAACAGATAATGGAGGCAAATACATGAACGATAAATTTACAAGTTATTGCACTACACATGTCATTCAAATGAAACATATTGTTCCATATACACCACAACAAAATGGTGTTGTCGAGAGAAAGAATCACACATTAAAATAAATGGCTAATTGTATGATCCAATCTAAGGGATGAAGTCTTCATTATTGGGTGAAAGCCATCAATTGTGAAAATCACATAGTAAATTGCACTTCCACAAAGGCTCTAAAAAATATAACACTGGAAGAAGCATGGAATACAATTAAGTTAGATGCTAACCATGTATGTGTATTTGGTAGCGTAGCATGGGCTCACATTCCCGATGAGAAAAGGAAAGCTTTACAGCCTAAAAGTGAGAAGTTTATTTTTGTTGGATATTCTGAAGATGTAAAAGGTTATAGACTTCTTCAACCTCATTCTAATGAAGTTATTTTTTTTCCTCATAAAAAAGCGTAAATTTTATTTCAAGAAGAAAGAAAAATTACATTATGAATAATACATGTAGTCGTGTTTTTTGTCTGCTAGTCTTTGTTGGAATACTGAGAGGGGGGGTGAATCAATATCAGCCTTTTTAACAATTAGCGGTTACTTTTTATATTTTATTGATTACCACAATGAATCAACAATGAATTGTATGAAAATCCAATTATATAAATATATTTAACATCAATTACAAGGTTTATAAAGAATAGTGAAGGACACCAATCCCCTTATTTAGGGAACCAACCCTAGGAAGCACCAACTCCCTCATATTTAGGGCACCAACCCTAGGAAGAACCAACTCCCTTATATTTAGGGAACCAACCCTTGGAAGCACCAACTCCCTTATATTTAGGGCACCAACCCTAGGAAGCACCAACTCCCTTATCTTTTACAATTTTCTTAGTAAGGATATGAATCCTTCCATGCTCCACCCTTCCACCCTGATTGCATAAGAACCAACAGTTCTTCTTCTTGGAATCTGCTTCTCTTTTGATCTTCTTATCTGGACTACAGAGACACATTATTCTCACTACTCTTTCTCGTTTATATACTCTTCCAACTAGTGTGAGCTATGAAACATTGTATCCCTTTGTTTGGACCATCACACCTCTTCATTTTAACATTAACAATAATCACTTTTATTATTCAAACATTTATTGTTAATTCTTTTAATTTAGTGAGGGTGATCTTCATAAATTGATCACAGGTATGGATCGATTTCTTTTTAACTCGATTCCATGTTCCTGCAAATATTTGCAGAAACTGAGTTCTGCAAAGGCGCTTCCTTCAACCCATTTATATGTGACCATAGGCGCAGAACCACGGTCTTATTAATTTAAGCACTGCCTTCTTCTTTCGCCCTTTTTCTTTTGGCCACCATATGTCTAGTGTTGGGACCGTGTTCTTTAGTACTTCATCTTTTGGCACTTCAGGACTTTGCAACCTTTCAAATCTCTTGAATCAGATTTTGCCAAAACAGATCAGACAATTAATATTCAATCCTCCGTTTAGATGTACAATCCAGGCTTATCAGAGGCCTTTCAAGTAAATCGTCGGTCGAGACTTGATCAACAATTGAATGGACGGTTCTTATTCAATTTGGAACTTTGGGTCTTCGTCCTTCGTGACTTCTAGCTTCTTTTAAAATCTCTCGAATAATAGACATGTGTCCATAATATTCAACGATTGAGAATGCTCCTGAAGTGTTTCTTCAGATCGGACGACTCATGTACACTTCATAACTTAAGGAATTAGGTCATTTGTTGGTGGTGAAAACTCCTGAAGTAAAAACTCTTGGAGTGACGTAAATTGTTGACGTCACTTATTGACGTGTAACTTCCTAAGTGGCTTCCATATGTCACCTAAATTCATGGATTACGTATGCTTAAAATACCTATGGTACCTTGACACTTGTCATCATCTGATTATGCCACGTGTCCTTGTTGATGTCACTGTTGATGACATGGGCTCTCAATGTGACACATATTCTTCTCCTTGATCTAACGATCTTCCTATCTCCCAAAATGTATCTCAAATCGACGATTGAGAGTGACTTCAAAAATTTGACCTTCGGGACTTCGGGTAATTCGATTTCTTCACTTCCTAGTTCTTCTGAAGTGAGATTCCCCGAAGTGTAATGTCCTCACAACTTTTAACCTAAAATAAATGTTGTTCATTGATCATGATCTTAAATCGATGACTCGATCTGTCTGTGATGATGCTTTTCCTTGGTTTAAATCCAATGGCTCTTCTTCTTTGCTTAACTTATCCTTCCACTTTAAAGTGATCCAACAACTATCGGGAATTCGAGTATTCAAGATCTCATCCCTTTTGCCTTTCTTATCCTATCCTTCCACTCAAATTGATCCATCGCTCGAGAATGGTCCTGGAGTAGATCAGCGATCAGGGATGATTGCAAGGTCCCAACTAGCATGATGTTTAAAACTATCGTCAAGCTCCGCAATGGAAAACTACTCGTTGGTAGTGGAACTGATGCCAACCGTAGATCTATTTGGCGGGTGTCGATCGACGATTTAGACTAATTGCGAGATTGGAAGTAGTGCGTTGTTTAATTCTCCCTTCGTGCTCTCCAATCAATCCCTGCCTTTGATCTACGCTTGCATATCTGACGGTCATGACTTAATCTGATCATTTGGTGGATCAACCATAGTTGTCGATCTTTGAATCTATAGGATCTGATGGTCTAGACTTATTGCGGGATTGGGAATAACACACTTTTTAATTCTCTTTTTTCTCTTCGCAATCCATCCCTGCTCTGTCATTGATCTGGCGCTTGCAAATTCAACGGTCCTGACTTGATCCGATCATGTTTCTACAATGTGCTTTCCCTTATGAGTTTCATCGTGTCATCTCTTCTGATCTTTGATCTTCATTTACTAACCCTCCTGAGATTTAATCTTCGCATACCATCCTACTGTTTGACATCAATGACAACAATTTAATGACACTATGTCCAACAATATCCCCCTTTGTCATTGATGTCAACACACCAACTTCATACACAATCTCCCCCTGTGATGATGCTTCTCTCCTCTGAGGTTACTCTCCCCCTTCAACATCAATGGCAAAGGATTTCTCCTCCTATGATATGTCTGTCTATATGTTGTTGATCAATATCTGAACTCTGGTAACTCCCCCTTGCAATCATACTTTACCTATCATAACTGAATGACTCCCCCTCTCAATCTGCTCTCTATGCTTCTAACTTCTTTTCCCCTTTGTTTCTGAAGGGGCAGTTCTTTTTGACAAGATCTATAACTAGATGTATTCATCTTTATCCAAGATGCTTCTTTATTGTACACTACTTCTTAAAGTCATCCGAGAGACTTTATATTTTTCTTGCCACATGACTTATTTTGTTGATAGAATGTATTCTATTCAACTAGAATTGATCTAGTTGTCCAACCAACTCAGACACACATCGACCAACCAATATATCTTTCAAATTTTCTCTGTCACAACCATTGTCTCTGAAATTTCAATTTCCAGTCTTTTCATTTTCAGATTTGTACTCAATATATCTTCATCATCACCTCACTGCTGCAGAATTTTCCATTCATTCCATTTCTTGCTCACATAGTAACTTCCATTTAGGGTTTTGTCCACTTGTAACCATTCTGAGACCAATACATAACCTGCATTGTTCCTGGGAAGATAAAGACCTGCAATAAACTATGTCATATCCTGAATGGAGTTATATCATTAAACCATGATGCTTTTGATGATCCTATTCATTTTTATGTGCTTCAATGCTCATAGGAGAATCAACAGAAATGGATTTTAGCTCTTCCCTAAATTCTCCTTCCCTTCTTTGTTTTTAATTTTTCTTTGAGAAGGAGTTTCAGTGTACCATTAAAATAGTTTTGAAAAATTTATGAGATAATAATCACTCAATTCTTCTTGTTGTTCTACTGTTGGAGATTTGTCATCAACGTCACTATTATGTGCACCATAAGCTTCTTTATCCTTGTCTTGAGAATATTCCTCTATTAATTTCCATTTGTTGGGTAATGGATAATCTTCTTGTATGACATTATCAAGTTTTGGAGTTGTGYCADATTTTTCTTTAGGAGTTTTCATATCTTGATTTTGGTCTACKTTGTATGCATAGMTTTGATTATTATATTCCTTATTAKAATTTTTACCCACCAATCTCCTRTTATTAACTTSATCAATTTCARGARCAATATTKTCATCATCTTTCTTGTTTGGTACTTCAKATTTTCTTTTCCATGTCTTCTTATTYTRTTTGTTAGGGTTTCCTATTTTTAGGGATTGCATTGGTAATCTRCATTCTTTGGTTTTATGACCATAGTTGTTGCATTTTTTACATTCAATATTGAAKCTTTGAAAAGGAGTAAATGAGTTGTAGTTTTTCTTCTCTGTATTGTACCTATTGTTCTTATATCTATGGACATTTCTATTATTGTATTGTCCATAAGATTTGTAGTGTACTGCCTTATGTCCAAAATTATTGCAAGAGTAACAATATCCAATGAATAGATATTTATTAAGCGGATTCGTTCTGGTGATTGTATTCTTCTTGTCATTTATTACTTTAGTAGGGAATGTTGATTTCTATTTATGTGGAACAATATTCAATGGTATCATATTTAGCTTATTATCTTCTCTTCTCAAGGGTCCCTTTAGAGCATCTGCATAACTAATTGATCTTTTGAAAGATCCTTGTGATGTAGAAGTTGAGTCTTGGGTGTATCCCAAACCAGTCTTGTTGTTTGGTGACCTTTGGCTACTGAGAATTTCATCCAAGATCTTTGAACTATTTCCAAAGTTTGATCTCTTATTTTCTTTCTCAAGTTCACTTTTTAGCAACTTGATCTCAGCTTCTAGTTTCTCACATGCTTGTTTTTTATCACTAAGTTATTTTATAATGATTTCTTCAGTTTTATTAGCTTCCAGGAGCTAGGACATCAAATTACTGATGGTATGTTCTGACTCCTTGAGGGTTTTGGAAAATTCCCTCTCTCTTGATGTAGTAGCTTCTTTAATCTCTACAATCTCGCTTCTTAGTACCTTGTTTTGTTTTTTAGTTTTTCCTAATTCTTCAATTACACTAAGGATTTCTTCTTCGAATTTTCCTTCTTCTTCATCTTCTGAATGTTTATCATATTGATTTTTCATTCCCATAAACAAAATCTATGAATTTTCATCTTCACTCATGTCTGAAGGGTTTTTGTCTTATTCGGAGTAGAAGTTTTTCTTTTTCTTATAAAATTTCTTCTTGTATTTGTTTTCCTGGTTGTGAATTTCTTCATCATTTTCCTCCTATATGGGATAGGGACATTTGTTGGAAAAATGTCCAATTCTGCCACAATTGAAACATTTGAAAGGTAACTTTCCTTTATATTTTCCAAATCCTTTCTGGAGTTTCTTTATAAAGTTGTCCTCTTCTACATCTGATATATCTGATAACTCATCATTGGTGTTTTTCTCTTGCCTCATCTTTGTCTTAGATGCTTTAAAGGTTGTTTCATCTTTTGATGATTTATCATTCCCTGTTATCATTTCATATGCTATAAAAATTCCATGAAGTTGATCAACTGTGAGTGTGCTTGGATCAGTTCTATATTCAATTGTAGAAATCTTTGCATCATATCTCATAGGTAACGATTTTAGTAATTTTTGCATAATAGGTTTATCTGCAATTTCTTCTCCTATCGCTATGACTGAGTTAACCACTTCATCTACCCTATGAAAGTACTCAGCAATATTTTCTTCTTCTTTCATTTTCATATTTTCAAACTGGGTTCTATAGGTCTGTAGTTTGGCTTCCTTGACTTTGTCATCTCCTTCATATACAACCTCCAACTTGTCCTAGATTTCTTTGGCTAATTTACAATGCATAACCTTCACACATATGGAATTAGCCAACCCTCCTAGAATTCCATTAACTGCTCTTGAGTTGTCATTACAGATTTTCTTTCCTGCAACGTCTTTGGGTGGAGTAGTTGGTGCAGTGTAACCATCTTCAATAGATTGCCAGATATCAAAACCAAGATCCAACATGAAGTTTTTCATTCTTATTTTCCATAGAGCATAGCCTTCTCCATTGAATAATGGTGCTTTGTTGTTAGACATTCCCCCTTGTTGATCCATCTTTAGGATCTACCTTCGAGTTGTTAGACTGTGCTGAAGGAAACCTTGCTTTGATACTAATTTGTTGGAATACTGAGAGGGGGGGGGTGAATCAATATTACCCTTTTTAACAATTAACAGTTACTTTTTATATTTTATTGATTACCACAATGAATCAATAATGAATTGTATTCAAAATCAATTATATAAATATATTTAACATCAATTACAAGGTTTATAAAGAATAGTGAAGGACATCAATCCTCTTTAGAGCACCAACTCTAGGAGACACCAATCCCCTTCTTCAGGGCACCAACCCTAGGAAGCACCAACTCCCTCGTCTTTAGGGCACCAACCCTAGGAAGCACCAACTCCCTTATATTTAGGGCACCAACCCTAGGAACCACCAACTCCCTTATATTTAGGGCACCAAACCTAGGAAGCACCAACTCCCTTATATTTTACAATTTGCTTAGTAAGGATAAGAATCCTTCTATGCTCCACCCTTTCACCCTCACTGCATAAGAACCGACAGTTCTTCTTCTTGGACTTTGCTTATGTTTTGATCTTCTTATCTGGACTGCAGAGACACATTCTTCTCACTACTCTTTCTTGTTTATATACTCTTCCAACTGGTGTGAGCTATGAAATATTGTGTCCCTTTGTCTAGACCATCACACCTCTTCATTTTAACATTAACAATAATCACTTTTAATATTCAAACATTTATTGTTAATTATTTTAATTTAGTGAGAGTGCTCTTCGTAAATCGATCACAGGTATGGATCGATTTATTTTTTAAGTCAATTCCATATTCCTGCAAATATTTGTAGAAATCGAGTTTTGCAGAGGCGCTTACTTCAACCCATTTATATGTGACCATAGGCGTAGAAACACGAGATTATTAATTTAAGCACTGCCATCTTCTTCGGCCCTTTTTCTTTTGGCACCCATATGTCCAGTGTTGGGACCGTGTTCTTCAGTACTTCATCCTTCGGGACTTTAGGACTTTTCAACCTTTCAAATCTCCCAAATCAGATTTCGCCAAAACAGATCGGACGGTCAATATTTAATCCTCCATTTAGATGTAAAATCCAGGCTTATCAGATGCCTTTCAAGTAAATCATCGGTCAAGACTTAATAAAGAATTGAATGGATGGTTCTTGTTCATTTCAAAACTTTGGGTCTTCGTCCTTCGTGACTTCTAGCTTCTTTAAAAATTTCTTGAATAACAGACGTGTGTCCATAATCTTCAACGGTTGATAATGCTCCTGAAGTGTTTCTTCAGATCGGATGACTCATGTCCACTTTCTAACTTCAGCCTTTGGGACTTAGGTCATTTGCTGGTGGTGAAAACTCCCGAAGTAAAAACTCCCGGAGTGACGTAACTTGCTTACATCAGTTGTTTACATGGCACTTCCTGAGTGGCTGCCATGTGTCACCTAAATTCATGGCTTATGTATGCTTAAAGTACCTATGGGGCCTTGACACTTGTCATCATCTGATTACACCATGAGTCCTTGCTAACGTCACTGTTGATTACGCGGGCTCTCAATGTGACACATATTCTTCTCCTTGATCTAACGGTCATCCTAACTCCCAAAATGTATCTCAGATCGATGACTGAGAGTGACTTCAGAACTTCGACCTTCGTAACTTGGGCCTTTGGGACTTCGGGTAATTCAATTTCTCCACTTCCCAATTCTTCCGAAGTGAGATTCCCCAAAGTGTAACCTCGTCACAAATTTTAACCTGAAATAAATGTTGTTCGTTGATCATGATCTTATATCGACGACTTGATATGTCTGCAATGTTGCTTTGCCTTGGTTTAAATCCAACGACTCTTTTTCTTTGCTTATCCTATCCTGCCACTTTAAAGTGATCCAATGGCTATTGGGAATTCAGGTATTCGAGATATTAGCCCTTTTTCCTTGCTTATCATATCCTTCCACTCAACTTGATCCATCGGTCGAGAATGGTCCCGGAGTAGATCAATGATCAGGGATGATTGTGGGGTCCCAACTAGCACGATGTTTAAAACTATCGTCAAGCTCCGCAATGGAAAACTGCTCGTTGGTAGTGGAACTGATGCCAATCGTAGATCTATTTGGTGGGTATTGATAGACGGTCTAGACTAATTGTGGGATTGGAATTAGCGCGTTGTTTAATTATCCCTTCGTGCTCTGCAATCAATCCCTACCCTTGATCTGTGCTTGCATATCTGACGATCACGACTTAATTTGATCGTTTGGTGGATCAACCATGGTCATCGGTCTTTGAATCTATAGGATCTGACGATCTAGACTGATTGCGGGATTGGGAATAACACACTTTTTAATTCTCATTTTTCTCTCTGCAATCCATCCCTGCTGTTGATTTGGAGCTTGTGAATTCAATGGTCCTGACTTGAGCTGATCATGTTTCTACAATGATATTTCCCTTCTGAGTTTCATCATGTCATCTCTTATGAGCTTTGATCTTCATTTTCTAACCCTCCTAAGCTTTCATCTTTGCGTACCGTCCTACTATTTGACATCAATGACAACAATTTAATGACACTATGTCCAACAGTCTTCTCATCCATAGTGGATGGAGAACTCAACCAAAGGGAAGAATATTTACATAAAGCATTTCATCTGCCATAAGAAGGAATAAAAAAGGAATACATGTGTATGGATCAACAAAATGTGGACTAAGTCATCAGTAAGATCTGTAGCTCAGACTGTCATGAGTAAAGATAAAAAAAACTGCTCAATATATGAAACATTATAACAGTAGCGAAGCAACCCAAGTGCTCCATGAAAAAAAATAGATCTACTTGTACACATCTATTAAAAGTAGACAATATTCAAGTGCCCATGAGTGAAACAGTGTAGGTTGATAAATAGCCCGACCGGCAATAAAATCCATCAACAAAAACAGGAAGAGCCTTCCAAGGAATGTAAATTTTGAAGTTCATGTCCTCAGACATCATGACCCATCATGTTTATAAATGGTCTGTGATAAAATTCAAAATGTGTACCTTCCCTTACTTCCTCTATTTGCCACTGCCCAAAATCCAACTGTAAACTTTCTTTAGAGAGCACATCAGTTGCTATGTTTCATTCTGTGTAAACATGTCGCACATAATAACTTTCACAAGAGGCCAGTATAATAAACACTTCTTCAAGAATAGGAAGGAGCCTAATATTGTGCCATTTCTGTGTTTTTTTATCCAATTTATAACCACCATAGAATCCCCAAAAATCTAGAGGGAGCTTATCCCTTTTTCCCTAGCGAAGGTCAATAAGAGTTTTAGTGACATCAAATATGCATAGTTGTTTGTCCTAGGTCCCAAACCCATTTTAAGGTTGAAGGAGTGTGTGTTGGATAAATGGAGGACATCCCCTCCTCCATTGTTTTGGGCATAATTTTGGGAGACCCTGTTGAAATAGGCCCATATTCTAGATAAGTCCACCAATTCTTCCACTACAACTCAAACCGGTATGTGGTCATTCCCTTGAGGCAAATGAGAGAGAATGATTAGGCCCTGAGCAATAATGATTTCTAGAGTGGAAGAGTGATCATTGAAAATAGAATCATTTCTAGCCAACCATGCCCCCTAACTGATCAACAAATGGAGGGATTTTATATTGCTATTTGTTGGGCTTGTAATCCAATTTCTCCATGCCTCTTCTATATTGTGGCCTTGACACACACATACTTGGCTTAGTGCATTTGAGAATTTTGTCTATATTAGTTTGACAAAAAGGCATTGTAAAAATAGGTGAGGAATAGTCTCCTCATCGGCCTTACATAAAGTGCACCATCCCATTCCTTCTAGATTTCCAAGCTTCATTCTGTCCCAAATTGGGATTTTGTTTTTTATCAGGCACCACATGAAAATACAATATTTTAAAGGGAATTTTACTTTCCACACCCCTTTCCACCACGCGAGGGATCCAGTTGAAGGAGATCAATGTTGATTTGAGAAAATCTTGCTTTTGGAGTGTAGACACCATGGGGAATATGTTGCCAAACCAATTCTCCCTCCATTATTGTGATTCAGATGTGTCCTATTTTGAGAGCTCTTATATAATCAGACCATATCCTAGAGAAATCCTCCCCCATGACAAGTTGCTTGGCATCCTTCCAGGATTGACCACACACTGTTGGTTTTGTTCATATCCCTGATCTAATCTAAATGATATAACCCTTGCTCATGTAGTTGTTCGATCAGATCTCGAGGAAGGATGTGGTTTCTACCATTGCCCGGATAGGGGTCAGTGCCTAATCTGACTTGAGTGCCTTTACCAACACACCATGCCAAACCATCCCCTACCACTTGAAAGGATTTGATAAGGGTTTTTCATATAATTGAGCATTTAGAGGTCGTCTTTGTTGGCCTTCTAATCCATTCCTCTACAGATTCAGGATTGATATATTTTCATGAGACTAATTTTGTCCAAAGACTATATGTGGTGATCCATCTCCAACAAGCTTTTTCTGCAAGGGTCTTTGAGAAAAGGTGTATATTTTTTAGTCCCCAACCTCCAAATAATTTTGGAGTAGCCAAGATTTCCCATTTTACCCATGGAAAGACAAAGTGATCCTTTGTGCCAAACCATAAGAATCTGAAGCATATACAACTTACTTTTTCCAATATACCTTTGGGAATCCAAGCTAAAGACATCCAATACACCAGAATTTCTTCCAAGACTGATTTGACACATTTTCAGAAGCTTCAAAGACTTGTGATCTAGACACATTTGCAGAACCTTTAGGTCATCCAGATTGGGACACAATAATGAATGAAGAATAGTGTTCCTTAATGGTGAACGATACTTGGGATATTGTACCTTTTCTAAGAGGATGATAACTTGTTATATGTAAATGGGTGTACAAAACTAAGTATGCATCAGATGGAAGTGTTGAAAGACACAAGGCCTAGGTAGTTTCCAAAGGGTTCTCTCAAGTTGAAGGCATTGACTATAACGAAAGCTTTTCCTCCTATAGGCCAAATGAATTCCATCTTCCTTGTTCTATCCCTTGTTGTCTGACATAAATGGGAGGTCCATCAAATGGATGTTAAATCAGCCTTCTTGCATGGGGATGTGCAAGAATAAATCTACATGGAAAAACCTCTCAACTATGTCTAGAATGACTCCAGCCTTGTTTATTTCCTTAAGAAATATCTTTATGGTATTAAGCAAGCCCCTCGATCTTGGTAATACATAATGGACAACTTTCTTCTAGACACCAGATTTTCTAGATGACATTCTGACCCTAATGTCCATACCAAGAAAGTAGGAAGCCATCTCATAATTGTTCTTCCTTATGTTAAGTGGTAGTAACCCTAAACTTTTAACCCATGTGAAATCAATCGTTAAAATAAATTTGAAATGGAAGACTTAGGCTACTTGCATTATTTCCTTGGCCTCCAAGTATTCCAAATCAAGGAAGGAATCTTTCCTTCCCAATATAAGTATGCTTGCGACCTTGTTTTTCATTTTCACATTGATGATTCTAAACCAACCCCTTCTCTCTTCCAATACAGAGTCAAACTTGTTTCCACTTATACTTCTCCCGGAGTTGATGCCACCTCGTATCGTCAGTTAGTTGGTGGCCTCTTATATTTGACTAATACACATCGTGATATTTCCTTTGTTTCTCATCTTGTTGCCGAGTATATGAAAACACCCCATGAAATCCATTGGAAAGAAACTAAAAGGATACTCCAGTATGTTCGGGGTACAATTTAGTTCAAGATGCATTACATCTTAGGGGGGCTCTATTGGTTGGTTTCACTAATTCAGATTGGTTCGAAGACCCTAATGATCGAAATTCTATTGTAGGTTATGTTTCCAGCCTTGGTTCAGGACCTGTCACTTGGGCCTATACGAAATAATAGGCTATTTCTCTTTCTTTAGCGTAAGCAGTGGTTAATGCAAGTCAAGAATCCTTGTGTCTTTAAGAGATCCTTTCAGAGTTTGGATTCCAGTATTAGCATCCGACCATGCCCTGGTGTGACAATTAGAGTGCCATCAAGCTTGCCAAATATCTAATTCAACATCAACACATCAAACAGATCAAGCTACACTTGCACTTCATCAGAAAGCTTATTCATGATTAAGTTATTGAAATGCTCTTTTTCCCTATAGAATATCAAGTTGCATACATTTTCACAAAGTCTCTTACATAAGCAGAGTTTTCCAAACTTCGATCTATGTTAGCAGTTCAAGAAGTTTTCATTAATGGGAAATAGGATCTAATGCCTACTTCTTTTTCCTATTGTGTCGCCTTTGTAAATCCTTCAATCCTATCCCAATTTGTTCTTAAGGGGGGATGTTAGGATGTTTAGACACTTAGGATTTAGTTAACATCAACTTGGTCTAATGTGTCATTAGGTTAAAGTGTGTTTCTTAGTGTGTTTATTTAGTATGCATTTGTAATCTAATGGTCACGATATGTTCCCGACGTAGAGTGATACGAAGACTCATATTATCCTCGATCTTAATGGATACATTGATCTATGACTTAACACCCGATTGGTTATGTGACTTAACACTCGATTGGTTTATGATTTTTATTTAAAGGACAGGGAGGGTCATTTTTCGATGATTTATTGTGAGAAACTCTCTATAATCTATTGTATTCTACATCAATAAATTTCTCCAAGTGGCCACGTTGGTTGGGGCCATAGATTTTTCCCCATAGGGGTTTTACCACATAAAAACATTAGTGTGTTGATCTGTGATCTAGTTGTGTGAGTGTTTACTGAAGGTTTTCATCCTCTATTGGAATACATGTATTGTCGAACATGGGGCCTCAAAAATCCCTTTCTATTTTCAAAGGCTCTTGCTACAAAAAATGTATGGAGCCTAATTCAAGGAACAAGTTTGTGAGTTCATGTAATAACAGATAAGTACATAGCCCCTAATATAGTGGAGGATTGGATTATAAATCCACTCAAACAAAAAAATAACACCTCAACAATTTGGAATTTTTTTATCTATGCTTACCATCTGGTTAGAAACTTGTTGATTTAGCAAATTGGAAAAGGGGATAAAGTGAAAATTGACCTTGACCCCTAGGTAGAGAGCAAAGGTATGCATAGAATTCCCCTTTAGATGGTTTAGGATTTGAGGAATAAAGGTTAATATTAGATTGGTCACAAATTGGGAAAGGTCCACTAATTGGCACCATCAATGGTTATCGTGGGAAGAAATTGGATTGGGGGCAGAGTATGCAAAAGAATGGAAATGATAAATAGAACTCCTGACAGGCAACAATGTTGGGCTTGTGGAAGAAGAGGATGAGTTGATCTGGTCTTTGAATCCAACTGGAAGGTTATGTTCCTAGATTAGGCTAAAAATCACTAGAAGAAGAAGGAATATAAGACCAACATATCAGGAGATGGAAAAGTATATGGAAATTAAAATTCCCACCAAGAAATGAGATATTTATGTGGTTGAGCTTCTGCAATAAGGCTCACACATGGGATGTTCTTTATAAGAGGAATTTCATAGGGTCGGTATGGTGCTAACAATGTCACCCAATAGAAGAATATATATTTCATCTGGTGATGGAATGTCCATACTTCAAGGAGGTATTGAAAGAGGTGGAAAGATCAATTGCAGGGACTGGGAATCTCTAGGGAGGGGAAAGTCTTGAAGAGGCCTTCAGAACCTAGTGTAGAAAAAATAAGACTTCCAGGATTAGATCACTTCCACTTAACATAGTTTGGGGAGTATGGATTTCTAGGAATCAAAAGTTGTTTGAATATAAAGAGACTCTCCCCCTCAAATATCATTACTAGTCCTTAAATATTTTAAATGCCTACACACATGTGTAGGAAAACTCTAGCTCTCATATACAAGGTGAAGTGGCTATAAATAAGGATTTTTCATGATTTTTTTTATGGTGCATCCTAGGGGAACCCTCCTAAGGGAGGTTCA
>ML810289.1:71287-86607 GCA_009831015.1 Picea engelmannii
ATCTTTAGGTGTGTTGTACTTATTTTAGTATGCATGTGCTAACTTTTGGTTACTAAAACTACATGCTAGAGCACCTAAAATTGGAAGTGCAACAATAACAAATCAACAAGAAGTTACTGAACAATTTGTTGTCCTAAAACAACAGAAAACCATTGTTAGACAATTGAAACTTAGAGCTAATCTGAGTTCAAAGACAGACCCATTTAGCATGCTTGATAGGACCTAAAAATATTCATAACCAACATAAGTACATGTGTGAAAAAAATAAATAATAATAAAATAAATGAAATTATATTGACAATAATCAAATAAATGAAATGACTATACCATGAACTATATATACAAATTAAATAATGACAAAATTTGAAAGAATCAAAGGAGAAGGGTTAGAGATACATTAAAAAGGGTGTATCTTTGGACACCAAATGGTTCATCATTGGAAAAACAGTGTGAGGGTGCACCATCCAAATGGCTAAGGTGGAAAGAATTAGGATCGTCCATGCCATGGATGAAATAAGACCTCAGATGTATGAAAAATCCATGCCTGGGATGACTCGTTGAAGACCCTTTTCCAAGTTTTATCAACTTGGTGTTTTTCTTGAGAATAGACCACCTAGGAAACATGCATATTTCTTTATTCAACCAAACTTTGAAGCTTGGCGAACCTTGTGAAATTTTGATAAATTTATGCATATGATTGTCATGGTGGAAGGCCAACCATTGTTCGTAATGATCTGGAATTTGTAAACTGGAAAGAGGCTTGGAAAAGAGTCTTGTTGATGAGGGGAGGTTTCCAAAGTGTAGTGTACCTACAAGAGAATGTTGAACCTGCCCGAGACAAGACAATTTATCGAAACACAAACCAAATAATCAAAGGGACAAGCAAGTGAAGCTTGCTGTCCTAAATTGCAACAATTAAAAAACATATATATCAGCAATAGAATGAGTTACTAACTGCAGAAATAACCATCAAAAACATCAAATATTTTTTGGATGATTAAGCACTAAACAAGTAGATATTATTCCAATACTTAAGCACAAACTTTGATGGTAATATAGGGCTACTAAATGAAGTTATCAACAAAATATAAAGGCAGACCTATGGTTGTAGCAAACAATTGCTACAACAACAATATCTATCCACCAAAATTAGCAAACAATCCACCCAAAGGATAGTTGATGTCAAGTATGTAATTCTCAAGTGAGAGAGTTATGTTAAATGAAATGTCTTAGGTCTATTTTTATAGGAGGCCTTTAGAATTAGTTTGTTCACATATAACTAGGGTAAAACACAATTAGGGAGGCCAACCTCCTCCAATTTCCCCTTTACAATTCATTTTGTTATTTTACATAATAAAGGAAACCCTAAAGGTGACGTCATACCCCCTAGGGGTGATGTTTTGACACATAGAGCAAGTCATTGAGCCATGTGAGGGAGTCGTTGGGCCTCCAAAGGACATGCCTCCATGGTGCAAGGGTTTCTCTCCATCAAAGTGTGTCAATCCTCCATCAATTCATCACCACCATCATCAAACCCTATCCCCGAAAGTGATGTCAAGCCCTAGAAGAGGACGTTTTGACCTTCCAAGGTCAATGTTGGGCTAAGAGGGGATAGGTCTCATTGTCCAAGGTGCCTTCTCTTGCCTCCAAAGACAATGTTCATCATATAACTTCTCCCAAGGTGTGGGTCATTGTATCCAATCTGTGGTCTTCTTGCCCCAACGAAGGCCCAATCTAGGCTTTCTCCCTCCACAACGTCCATTAAATAAGGCCCTGCAAAGACAAGTGAATTCGCCCTCCAAGGGTCTCAAGTAAAATGTTTCATGCCAAGTAAAATCACACTTAATACAAGAGCCACCTAAACATGTGCATCAAAACTATCTTTTCAAATTAAACAAGTGCTCAAAGACCCTATGCAACTTACCAAGTTTAGGTATAGGAGGGTGACCTATTGGGTGAATCATTCCCCAAGTCAAGGATTGTTTCTTAGGTGGACCCTATATAATTCATGCAAAGAGTATGAAGTGGATGGGGGTAGAACTTTTGGGCATGGGGTTCATGACATACAAGGGTTCATATTTTCTCATTTATGGGTGGCTTTGTAGAGGGTGTGTTGCACCTTCGTTTTCAATGCAACCTTTTTCCAAGCCCATTTATTGCCATTAATTAATTAAAGTCCAAAAAAATTGGGTACTATAATACATGGAAAGAAAAGAGTACCGCAAGGTCACTTGAAGCTATTACACATAGTTCCATATGCATGGAAAGAAAGGGACACCACATAAGTGTACAAACCTCAACAAGCGGGACATCTATATAATGTGAGTTTACTTTTGCAGGTCTTCAAATTCTTTTAAGAGAAATATTTCAATGTTCTCAAGACCTCTTTGGGAAAGCATCTAGAAGTTTATGATTTGGATTTTATATTTTTCCAACTACATTTCCCTTTGAGCGTTTAGCCCCTTCTTCCCGTGAAATGAGGTACAATCCCTTCTTGGGTCAGTACACCCAAAAATCCCAAAAGATGAGGGGACGAAAATGATGAAGTATGGAGAGTGATAAGTATGATCTGGAATCATACGATGACTCATCAAGGAGACCTCCCAGCATCAAACTTTTCCTCGAGGGTGGCCACTTACTAGGGAACAATGTCAAGCACCAAGGTGAAACAAGGCAAAGAGCATACTTTCCAAGTAAACATTCTATAAAAAGAGAAGTTGTAATGCAACATATTCAAATGCCTCATGGTGCAAGACCCACTCTCTTCCAGAAGCAAGTTGATGTGATGAATGCCACCATGATGAATCAGAGAAGTATGGTGGTAAAGTGGGTCTTCATCTATGCTTGTGGACACTGCCAGTCAATCCATCTCTCAACACTCCATGTCTGCAACCTGAGGGCCTCGATACATCATCTCCTTAGTTATCCCTAGAAATGGGGGATAACAGGCCCCAACTCCACACTCTTGCTTCGTTTTCGGACACTTGAGGGCTGCCTTAGAGCTCTTCGGGCTAAGAGGAAACTTTCCTCGCTCCCACCCACATACAAAATCTTCTTTGATGTTGACCTCGCCAATCCCAACATGCAGAACTCAAATTGTCTAGGGATCGAGTCATTGTAGCACGGAAAAAAGGTAAATGCGTTGTTATTAGAGACCTCAAAGCAGTCATCCATGATTTGGCTCCTCCGGGATACTCCCACCCTTGGGACAAATGAAGGTCTTGTTTAGCTGGGGAAAAGGGTAGGGGTAGCGGACCCACCATCTCCATTGGTTGTTGAAATTGTAATGGTGCTTTTTGGTCCTCATCGGGATTGCTTCGGGATGCAGTTGGGTCCTGCGACATTCTTTTCCTCACAAAGATGCATGCAAGCCTCATGTGGACTTCACCACCAATACATGGATATCATTGGGCATGGTTTTGTCGACATGAGACCAGATCTGACAACATCAAGGATCTAGGGATTTCACTTGTCTTATACGAGATTCTCTCCAGAACATGGTTACTATTTTGTCCGCAGAAGAGTATTCCATATGTTTGTGGGTCAGGATTCATCATAACAACCCCCTCCTCCTAGATATCTACATTGCAGTTTACTACTTCCCCCCAGCTTTGTCGCACTTTTCACTTCATAGGGAGTCTGAGGGGGAACCTTTCTCTAACCTTTATGCAGACACCTCCCACTATTCCACCCTTGGGGAGGTCATTCTTCTGGGCAACTTTAATGCTCGCACCAGAAACCTACAGATATCTCTTCATGGCAGTGACGCGGATGTGCTTTGTCTACAAGAGTTAGAGCTAGAGTCAATGAGTCTTCATTGGAGTTCATAGGACAAATATGTGCCCCTCACAGGTTATGGGAGACACCTTTTGCAGCTAGGGGAATCCCATGAATTATTGATCATAAACAAGCTCCCTTGTTTCCCAGGCTCAGATGACTTTACCTACTTCCTACACAGTGGGGGGGCAAGTGTGGTTGATTGTCTTGGTCAACCTGGATCTCCTCCCTCTGGCAGAACATGCACTCCGCACCTTCTCCCTCTCCATAACCCCCCCTCCCCAATCTACCCCACCACCTCCCTGCACCACATTCCTCTTTGATAGAGATTATGTCGATTCCTATACCACCTGCCTTCAGGAATTGCCCCCCTATCTCCCACTTTATATCACTAGTCACCACCACAACCAAATACGATATTCTTTCCATGACTCTCATGGAGGAAACCCTTGATTCTTACCCCCACTCCACTCATTAGCATATCCATAAGCCTACCCCTATATCTTTCCCTATGAATCGTTGGTTTGACGATGAATGAAAATCCCTCCACAATCAGATATGGATCGCCCTCACTCACGACCCATCTTTCTCCCCCCACCTCTGCAAAGCATATCATCTACTCCTTTGTCATAAAAATTGATTGTTTCTCTCCAAGAGAAGACATGAACTCTATGAGGTCCTTCACCACTCCTCGAAAGCCTTATGGCATGCCCTTTTTCCCATACACCAAACTGACCCACTTGACCTTGACCCCCACGCCATGTTCTCCCATACCACTTCCCTTTATGATATCCCCGGACAACCTCCCACCTTCATCTGTTCTCCCCCTCCGCTGGCCACCTCTTTTCTAAGAGGGATATTAGGAGAGTAGCGAGAGCTATGAATACCAACAAAACAACAGATGAGGAAGGGCTTCAGGCCGAGTTCCTTAAGCAGGGTATCTGGTCTCTTGAGTCTTATATTGTTGATCTATTTAACCAGGTGGTATGCTCAGGATTTCCCCTCTCCTGGACACGACACATTATACATCCAATCCATAAATTTGGGAGTAGTTCTGATCCAAATAATTATCAGACTATCATGGTGGGTCACAAATTCTCCAAGCTTTATGCCACAATATTACATCAGTGGTTCTCTAAAGAGATGGAGAGACATCATCTCAGGGCTAGAGGTTCGATTTCCACCTAAACCACCAGATGATTGAACACATCTTCACACTTCGAGCCATTATTGAGGAGGCTTGTCATTGCTCTTCGAAGGTCAACACTTGCTTTGTAGACTTCCAAAAAGCATTTGACACTATTCTAAGGGAGGCATTACTTCAGAGGCGCCATGAAATTGGTATATTTGAGACCCTTCTAGCGGCCATTATGAGGTTTTATGAGTCAGTCTCTGGTCGACTTAAAATGGCACATGGTCTTTCAGACTTCATTTAGAGTACCATTAGGGTTAAACAAGGGTTCCCTCTCTCACCAACACTCTTTGGGATTTATATTGATGAGTTGGAGTCCTACCTTCATGATCATATCCAGAAGGGAGATGGTTTCCTTCTACATCAGGGGTTGATATCCCTACTCTTATTCATCGACAACTTGGTTTTGATGGCCTCCACTCTCGAGGGCCTGGAAAGATAGATTGATGCACTGGCCAATTTTTGTGACCTTCAACAACTAACAGTCAACCTGGGTAAAACCTTAGTCACCGGGTTCGGCGAATTTGAACCTTCAAGTTCGAAATTTGTCGAACTTCAAGCGATTTCGAACAAATTCGTTGAAATTTGCCTTTAAATTCACTTGGTATTGGATAGGTTAGGTTCTGGAAAGGTTTAAGGTGAAAAAAAGGTAAAATAAATCCTTCGCATAACATTTCCTCTCACGGACATGATGCCAACTCTCACAGACCAACGCCGAGTTACAACCACTAGTTTTGGTAATGGGCTACGACTATCGTATGTAGTAAATCCTCCGCATAGCTACCAGTTTCAGTTATGTACAATAGGTTACAGCCTACCACTGACCAGTGACGACTACGGGGCTATGACCTACCAGTCTTGGCTATGGGCTACGGGCCACGACTACACCAATTTTTATGTTTTTTCAAGGAAATAGTTATTTATATATTTTTTATTTTTCTTACTAAAATTATAAAGTTATATAATGTATAGATTATAATATATTATAATTTATATAGTTATATTATATATATTGTATAGGTTATAATTTATATAATATATATAACATGTTATATAGTTTTCCAAGTTAATATATTTATTATTCTTTTATTTTTTTAAATAAATTTATTATATATATATATAACATTCGAATTTAATGTCGAACTTTATCAAAAAAAATTAAGGTGATTTTTTCCCGAATTTCATTGGTGTTGAATTCGAACACAAACGCAGTGACTATGGGTAAAACCAAGGTTCTGATCTTCAACGCATCAAAGAGCTCCCTTACAGACTTACATTTCCATTACAAGGGGGTAGAGATTGAGATCACCACAACATACACTTATCTAGGTGTACAATTCACGGGGCCCTGTTTCAGCAGCGACATGCCCTTCTGCCTAGGATCAGTAAAGGGTACAGTTCCCTAGCCCTCATCGAGAGACGATGCTTCTTGGGTCAATTTCAGGACATCTTGTCCAAACTCAACCTCATGGAGGCAATTATCAGACCCATGGTTCTGTCGATATTTTTATAGACAGTCTGGGCCAAGTTAGATGGGGTCTGGAATCTACTTCTCATGTGTATCATCAGCTGCAAGTGAATGGTTCCACAACCCATTATTCAGGTAGATTTGTGTGTCCACCCATTCCGCCTTGAGGTCATTTTCTACCTGGTCTCTTTCCTTCGTAGAGTTAGATCTTTTCGCGACTTTACCATCGGGAGAGAGAAGTATCTCTAACTAGCTCTTTTCTCATCAGAGGCTCTTGCTTCAACTTCCCCCTCAGGTCGTGCTCATGGTTGGTTCTCAGAGGAATCTCAACTCCTTCAGTCGATGACTATCTCCCCAGAGCGCCTCCCACCATTTAGTTCCCATCTCTTGTCGACCATACAAGTACTGAATCAAGCTACCAGAGAGGACATTTACAGACTCTGCACTCATGTCACTTGGACCTCACCTTTGGTGAACCCAGGTATTAAGATGTCCCTCTATATAGAGTAATTTTTGGAGTTGCAAGATGGCATCATAGTCCACCCCTCGTATACACATAGACATTGGATGCACTCACTCAGGATTCCTTTCAGTTAGCTCTAGGTCGGATCCCATCGGCTCCAGATTGAGACAGATCACCATATACCATGATCCGATAGGATCTGCCAGATTTTCCACTTACAGGAGCCAGAGATAGAGATGCACCTCATCTTTAGGTGTCCTATATACTATGAGATCAAAGGATGCTACCATTTTCTATACAGGGACTCAGGGGGCTCACTCTCTACCTTCTTCTAGTACCAAGACCAGAGAAGCCTAGCCCTCTTCATCAGGGAGATATTATACCACAGATCTTAGTTCTTGCACGCCACACCTTGCCTTGGGATGACTAGGGTGATCACCTCTTACTTTCATGTTGACCCATCAGCTGGAGGTTTGAGTCCCAAATCACACTAGACAGTAGACCGGTGAGACCTCGTGTCTCTCTTCAACCTCTCCCCCATAGAGACAGATCATCATCATCGAGACCAATTCAGAAATGTTGTACAACACATCATCCCACACATTCTCAGAGAGTTAGAGGGACTATCTCTAGACAACTCAAGAGCAGGGCACCTCCCGTTTGTCGGACCACCTCCTAGTTTCAGACGAGCTACCAGATTTCTATTCAGACTTTATTTCTTTTGGCCTCAGATGCTAGGAGTATTCCCCGCTCCTACATCCCCACCAGGATCATACAGTCGGACCTCCTGATAGTCCATGAAGACTACGACAAGGAGCCAATGCCCAGTTCGCCCACCTCACCCTCGGCCATTCGATCCGGGAGACCTTGACAGCCTCATCGTCAAACACCTCTCTCTCTCTCTCTTATCACGGTTATATACTTTATGAGACTAATTGACTATCGATTTTTTTATGTTATTTTCAGCATTTTCAGTATGATCTAGGAGTTGTGTTTTCACTCCCACATTGTAATCACAGTTGATGTAGCTCTTAGTCCCATTGACCTATTTTTGTGGTCATTTGTTGGACATTAATAAAATTATCTTATCTTATCTTATCTTGCAAGAGTGGTGGAAATTTATTTTGCACTATTTTCCAAGACTGCCTGGCAGAGGGGAACTCCCAAAATATGTGCTTGAATGTCTCCTATTTACTGTTGGAGGCACTTGTCATCTGTTAGACCAATTTTTGTGAGTTTGCATTTAGTGGGAAAACCTTGGTATTTTGACCAACCACATGTAACACTCTAAGCTTGTAGGATAACCTATATGACCAGACATTGTTGAGTCTGGTGATCCAACAGAACTCACTATGTGAGCTTCCCCATCTCTTATTTAAAAATTGGAGCTAGTTGGGTCTTCCTGTGCATGAGAAAGTATAAATTCCTACTGTTGTACTCTATCAGAAACTCGTAACTAGTCACTCCAAATCGGACCTTCCACTGAGGTAAGTAATTGTGACTTTTTTATGATGACTTCTTTCTGCTATCTTAAATGTTCAAGTGACTTTAAGACCTGATGATGGGGTTATTGAAGTTTACCAGAATACCTATGAAGACTGTGTGGATGGTCATTTATACAGTAACTTGACAACAACTTTTATTAAAACTAAGTTTTCTATTTGTTGATTAAGTTCTTGATTGTGAATGCATTATGTATGTTCATTACTTTCTTGGGTTTCATTAGTCTTAGAATCATAAATTTCATGGGTTGAAGTTTATATTTGAAAATTCTTGAACTTTAAATGGTGTAGCTCCTTAGAATGTAGGGTGATATCTTTGATTATTGGTATAATCTGAAGTGTTTGATTTCCTTGTAAGAAATTGGTGCTTTCATAGAGTTCTGTATGGTCTTATAGATTGGGTGATATCCTGATTTTTTCTATACATATGGGTTTACCATCTGATCGTGAGCAATACATACATAGACTTGGTAGAACTGGATGTAAAGGAAAAGAGGGACATGGTTTGTTGTTGCTTGCACCATGGGAAGAATTCTTTTTAGCTGATGTGCAAGAATTCCCTATAAAGAGGGATTCATTGCCTGAAATGCACTTGAAGATTATATCAAGGGTGAGTTTTTCCCCTCCAAGACATAGCTTGTTGTTTTCTTAAATTATTAGTTTCAGTGGAGTGTGTAATTTACTCTATGTTGGTTATATATTTTTGCTAAAAATCCCTGCCACGTTGCCAATAATTATAAACCATAGTTGAATGGTTGTTGGTAAAATCACTTTCAGTAAAACAGCCACAATGGGGAGTTTTAAGTTTAAATGGATTATCAGTCTTATGATAATCAATCCAATCCACAATACAGATGCCCTTAATCTGGACAGAAATCCTATTTTTTTCTCTCCTACTATAATACTTTGGAAAACATACAGTAGAGCACGTAACCTGCTTTAATTTGCTTATAGTTTTTACTCTTGCTTTGCCTGTCTTCTTTTTTGTCAAAAATTTGGCATGCAAGGCTTACGTTACAGTAGAGCACTAACCTGCTTTAATTTTCTTATAGTTTTTACTCTTGCTTTGCCTGTCTTCTTTTTTGTCAAAAATTTAGCATGCAAGGCTTACGTTTACATTATCAAGAAAATATGTTTTATCCTTAGGATGCTACTTGTTGGAATTGGGTTGGTTGATCAATAAGGACCTTGCATGCCTTACGTTATTGTCAATGCAATAAAGTATTTGTGTTGTTGAGTTCCTAGATGAACATGTCTATTGATGATAAACAACTCTCTGGTTGTTGACAGGTACAACATGCAATAGCTAATGTTGATTTAAGTGCCAAATAATATGCTTATCATGCATGGCTTGGGTACTACAATTCTATGAAAGTTATTGGCCGAGATAAAACAAGACTTGTTGAACTTGCAAATCAATTCAGCTGCTCAATTGGCTTGGAACAACAACCAGAACTATTGAGGAAAACTGCGGTAAAAATGGGTCTCGAGGGTATTCCTGGACTTCGGATAAAGAAAAAATAATTTTCTTCCTTGATGACACATGATGGTCACTCCATTGTATCATTTTTTTGTAGTCTAATTCAATTGTTTTGAGGCTTTTCTAGTCTTTTTAATGAGCTACAACCTTTCACTCATTGGCCTGTCTTATTTAGCCATGAATACTGAGCTTTTCATGTGACAGGAGAAAAGCAACAAATTGAATGTAAATATAGCCTATCATATCATAATATCTCAGGTATGTTGTTGAATGTAAGGTATTATTCTTGCCAATAGACCAGTGGTTTCGGAGATCCAACTGCAACCTGTAATGTTGGAATCCAAATCCCTTACATTATGTTTATTGGAATGCAAACAAGTTATATATTTTCTGATTTTGGCATTGATAGTTGCATATAATTGGCAAGGATAGAATTATATCTTTGAGCTCTGAGATTTACCACTTAAAAAGTGGAAGAAATGTTAGTAATAGAAACAAAGTCCTAGGTGATAAAAAAATATGGCATTGCCTTTAGTACCAGAAACAAGTTTGTAGTGATAGAAAACATGGCCTTGCCCTTGGTACTTGAAACAAGTCCTTAGCTATAAAATACATGGCCTTGCCCCCACCCAAGGGAAGTCTAACAAAGGTAAGAAGCCAATAATCCAGCTTGTGATGTCTATTAGTAATTTTAGAGCCCTCACCTTGGAAAATAATGCAATTGCATGAAACCATTTTTCTCTTGAATAGTTACATAACTTTGATAATTCATTTTATTTATAGAAATAGAAAGTTCTTAAGAAATCAAATTTCCATCATATGCAGTGTGTGTACTTTCACTAAACCTGGATACTTCTATAATTCATTTTATTTATAGAAATAGAAATTTCTTAATAAATCAAATTTCCATCATATGCAGTGTGTGTACTTTCACTAAACCTGGATAACTGTAGAGTTTCATTGTGTCTGTAATTGCATCTATAACCCACCCCTAACCACATCAAGCAATAAGGTTAATGTTGATTGATAAGGTAGATAAATATGCAGGTGCAGGTGTGTGTGTACTTGCAGATAGAATTAGGTTCCTGCGACATTTTCATTTGGTTGATTAAACTTAAGATTTACTTTAGTTTAGGGTTTCAATAAAACAAATTTCAAGCCTGTTCAAGTTCAATAGGAATACATTTGCCAAATATTTGAAAATTTTTCATCTGAAATTTCTTCTTTGCTAGCGTTCTAACCATGATTTGATTTTGTGGTTAACAAAGTTGTTTCTCTCTAAAAAAAATATCATAATGCTACAAAGTTTGTGCTAGATCTTAGTGTTAGTGACATGTGACCAATAAGCAGTTAAAACCAGTGTTGAATATGTCGGCGATATAACGTAAGTGTCGCGACATTTGCGGAAATTTTCACCCTGCCGAAATATTCGTTTGAAAATGTCGTGACATTTCCGAAATATTGAATGTGTCGCGACACATTCATTGACCCGCGACACTTTCCCAATAACCCGCGAGTCAATGGAATGTGTCGGCCTGCTTAAATTTTTTTACTAAAATTCTTAATAAAATTCTTAATGGTAATGTAAAATTCTTCTTTATCTTTGATTTTCATCCTTTTACTTAAATTTTTAACATTACCATTAATTGTTTCAGGATGTTTGAGAGTGGTTCCAACCTCATTGGACTTCATATGGAGAAAGTAGAATTTTAGGTCCCATTCAAAATTCAGCAGACTTAACAGTTTTCAGGATTTCAAGATTGGCAAGATTGCAATNTTTCCACTGGATTCTATCATGTATGAGAGTATGGAACTGACATTTAATCAAGAGAACCAAGCCCTTTATGTACCTCTATGTTGGTGGCATTGATTGTTGAACTCTTTTGTCATGACCCCAGTAAAAATGTACCCTTCACTCAAGTATAAACTCATCTATTGAACTCTTCTCTTTGTCGTCGTGTCAAGTGACTTAGTAGTGTATGTGCACACCAACCTCTGTCTTATATACAAGTAGAGAGAAGAGTGGTTGTAGGGAAAGACAAAGATGTGGGATGTGTTTTCTGATGATATGGGTTTGAACAACAGTGTTGAGTTTCCATTGCCAACTTGGATCTTAATGAACTAGTGTTAGAGTCGGTCACTTTTGATGATGGTGATCCTCTTGAGGGGTCATCCTCTAGAGTCCACATCAACAAATGCACGGATTGAATTGGATATAGGGGAGGAGGAGGAGGATGGAGGAGAGAGTAGTGGTAGTGATGTCAATCTTGATGATTATGACATGGAGGACTACTGACAGTCATGACTCATGAGCTATGAGATTCTTTCATCTACGGTTCTAGTATCTACCCTATAGATATTTTGTACTTTTCATTGGCATTTCCACCTATAGTATCAGTGACTCTAACTTAGTATGTTATTTGATGTTGTAGAGGCCATTTAGAGCCTCGTTGATTATGTATTTATGTTCCGATCTCTAGATATGTATTGCACTTGGTCTCGTTTTGATATATTGATGAGCATACTTTGGATATGTTGTCTCTAATTGTATCTAATGATTTGGAAACATGATTTAAAATCTTATTATCACCTTATCACCTGATATTAAGATTATATGGTGGTACCTATTATTCTATCATAATATACACACCTTAATATCATCTTAATATTTCATCATGATATCCATGATGATATTAATCATGATACGCACCTAGTCTACATTAGATTATAGTCTAAGATCTAGTGTCATGATATCGCATCTTAATTCATCTTAATCTCACATCAGATTAGAATCATGAAATAGTTGATATCATCTAAGCTCCAAGGTCATGATATCCATGAGACTGATTATGGTGTACTGATTATGGTGTCTTCCACAATAGTCTTTATTTTTAATACTTCAACATGTTTCAAAATTTTCAGTTTAGTAACGATATGTGACCACTTGACATCTTATGCATCTTATTTATTGGTTTTATTTTCATATTGATGTAGAAAAGTGTTTATTTGATGTTGTTGTTGCTTTAGAAGTTTAAAAAAATTGAAAAATTTGAAAAAAATGATTGTTTTTGTATTTTTTTGAGGTCTTGCCGACATATTCCGACATTTTCCACCGATGTCGCCGAGATGATCTCTTCCGGACCCTCGCCGACACTTTCCCCGACATGACATATACAACATTGATTAAAACAACATCATGGACTTGTGATATTATAAAATTATGTATGGGGTGTGATATAATACATGAGAGAGGTTTGACAACCTATATCATGTTGGTCTGATTTGTGGCATACTTGCAGTTTAATATGGTATGTTATTCTCTCTACTCTCAGTTGTGATGTATGTATACATCACAAATTCTCAATGGTGTTAGAGCTTGTTATCCACCAAGTTGCACTAGAATATACTTGTAGTCGAGCCACCAAATGTTAATGTTTATGCCATTATTATAGTTCTTTGCATTTCAATAGATAAGAGCAACATAAGAACAATATCACTGAGAAATACACATTCACAAGAGACACAGCATTTATCCTGGGAAACCCTTTAGGGGAAGAAAACCCAACAAAAACTTCCTTATCATCATCATCTTTCTTTACATCTAACAACGAGGTCAGAAGCAAGGAATCATCTTTCTTTACGTCTAACAACTAGGTCAAAAGCAAGGAATCACACAGTGTCTTGCTTTACGTCTAACAGAGAGGTCGGAAGCAATGACTCATCTTGTTTTACATCTAACAGCGAGGTCAAAAGCAAGGAATACACACAACATCTTTCTTTACGTCTAACAGCAAGGTCAAAAGCAAGGAATACACACAACGTCTTGCTTTATGTCTAACAGCGAGGTCAGAAGCAATGACTCATCTTGCTTTACATCTAACAGCGAGGTCAGAAGCAAGGAACACACACAATGTCTTGCTTTATGTCTAACAGCGAGGTCAAAATCAATGACTCATCTTGCTTTATGTCTAACAGTGAGGTCAGAAGCAAGGAATACATATATACTCCCCCTTTCAAGGAGGGTCCTTTCAGACTATACCAATCTTATCTCGAAAGTGTTCAAACTTTACACGAGATAGAGGTTTGGTCAACACAACAACAACCTGTTCATCCGTGCTAATATACAGGAGCTTCAAGGCTCCTCTTTGCACCATGTCACGAATTTAATGATAGTGAATCTCTATTTGCTTCAACTTGTCATGGAATATAGGATTCTATGCCATCTTTATGCAGCTCTGGTTGTCACATAGGATCGTGGTTGCTTCCATCTCTAGGTCAAATAGACCGGTCAGTAACTTTTGAAGCCATATAGCTTCACAGCTAGCAAAACATGTGGCAATGTACTCTGCTTTCATTGTGCTGAGAGCAATACTGGATTGCTTCCTACTCTGCCATGAGATCATGGTTGATCCCAAACTGAAACAGCATCCGGAAGTGATTTTTCTTTCAGCAACGCTTCCTGCCCAATCTGCATCAGTATATCCACTCAATGTAAATTTATGATCTCCATCATAGCTGAGACCATAATCTATTGTACCTTTAAGGTACCTCATCACATGTTTTGCAGCTACTAGGTGAACACGTCTGGGTTCTACCAGAAACTGACTCAAGGTGTTCACTGCAAAACAAATGTCTGGTCTAGTGTTCGTCAGGTACATCAGTGATCCAATAATTTGTCTGTACAGTGTGGCATCAATCAAATCTAATGAAGTATCGACCAGAAGCTTCAACTTTGCTTCCATGGGTGTATTCATGGGTTTGCATTCCATCATGTTGAATCTCTTCAGGATTTAAACTGTGTACTTCCCTTGGTTGAGGAAGGTCCTTTCTGGACTCTGCCATACCTCAAGACCTAAGAAGTAATGCATTAGGCCAAGGTCTTTTATTTCAAATTCTGCGGCAAGTCTCTTTTTACATTAAGCGATGATATTTTCTTCTCCAGTTAAGAATAAGTCATCCACATACAATATTAAGATTACTGGTTCATTATCCATAATTTTAAAGTAGATATTTGAGTCTACTTTACTCTTGGTAAAGCCTAAGCTCCAAGAAACTGTCTATACGGCCATACCAAGCTCTGGGAGCTTGCTTCAATCCATATAAGGATTTCTTCAATCTGCAGACATGAGACTTCCTGTCTTCAACCTCAAATCCTTGGGGTTTCTCCATATACACTTCCTCTTCAATAACACCATTTAGGAAAGTTGTCTTCACGTCCATCTGGTGCAGCTTCCATTTCATCTTAGCTGCAAGAGATATGATGGTCCTGATTGAATTGTATCTGGCCACATGAGTGAATGTCTCTTCATAGTCAATGCCTTCCTTCTGGGAAAAGCCACAAGTGACAAATCTTGCTTTATATTTCTCAATACTTCCATCAGAAGCATGTTTTATTTTGAAGAGCCATTTTGATGATACCACATCCTTACTTTTTGGTC
>ML810289.1:88714-99948 GCA_009831015.1 Picea engelmannii
TCCCTTGCGTTGTCCTTTCTTCTGAAAATTTCTTGGATGAGATTCTTGATTGTTGAATTTGTTTGATGGTTGAGGCTCTCTATGAGTTTCCCTTTTGAAGTAGGGTTTCTTCCTTCCTCCTTTTGTATGAGTAGCTAGGGCTTCATCATCATCCCTTGCTAGTAGTGCTTCACAGTTAGCTACCCTTGTCTCTTCTTGGATGCATTCTTCCCATAGGCTCTCAAACTGTAGTTTCTCCTTTCTGGCACATATCGTCTGGATGAAAGCATACCAAGGTCTTGTGAGACCATTTAGGGCCGTCATTACAAATTCATCTTCATCTATGGTGTCTCCAATCGCTTTTAACTGTTCTTTAATTTCTGAGATTCGGGAAAAATATTCTTGAATCATTTCTCCTTTCTGCATCTTGGTATTCTTCAATTGAGATTTTAGGTTCATCTTTCGGTTGATGTTCTTTCCTTCGTATAGTTTTCTTAGAGAATCAAACATCTCTTTCTAAATTTTCTTGTATGATACATATGGGATCATGTGGTCTTTGATTGAATCTGCAATGATTCTTTGAGCCCTGATTGAGTCCTTCTGATGCTTCACTTTCTCTACAGCATCTTCAGGTTCCTCCACTTCTTCTTTGATGAATTTTGCTAGGTCATTCTCTGCAAGGAACAGACTGATTCTATACTTCTAGGCACGAAAGTTGTCTATGCCTTCTAGTTTTTCAACAAGCTTTGTGCTTGCAGACATCTTGTACTTGAGGCTATGAAAAATGACCAAAAATGAAAATGCTTAAAATCAAATTTTGACCTTACCAGGAGGTGTGCTTGGCTGAGGTGAGTAGCCTGATGTAATTGGATCTAAGAAAATCCAATTTTTACCCCTTCAAATCTGATCTGCAGATTTCTGGACTGGTGCTTCTGGTACTTCTGGTACTCTATTACTTCTGGTACTTATGGTACTGGTTCTCTGGTACTTCTGGTACTTTTGTGAAACTAGGGTTTCACTTTCCAGGAGATCCATCCACTGAAAAGGTGTGCTCTAAGTGCCAAAATGATCCTTGCGGGAGGGTGCAACTTTCTAGGTAGTTTTGGAGCTGAAAAGCTTCACTTTTGAAAAACCCTAATTTGCAGGTACTGCAACAATGATGTTTTTCTCTTGCAAAATATGTTTCCTTCAGGTTGGATCTGATACCATGTTAATGTTTATGCCATTATTATAGTTCTTTTCATTTCAATAGATAAGAGAAACATAAGAACAAGATCACTGAGAAATACACATTCACAAGAGACACAACATTTATCCTAGGAAACCCTCTAGGGGAAGAAAACCCAGCAAAAACTTCCTTATCATAAATTGCCAATACAATTTCAAGAGATAACTCAAACCAATAAAGATAGTCCTCTCCAAAAGATGTGCCACTCTTCTCCCTCTCTCCAACTGGTAAGTTGCAGCTTGCCTCTTAGAAAATGAGCAAGTGTGTTGTGTTATAAAGTGAGGCGCTAACCTCTCTATATACACAAGTCTAGTACGTGTGAAGGGTCTTCACTGGCAAGGCCAACCTCTCACTCTAGGTGGGTAAACCCACCTTTATTATATTTTTGGGTCTCAATAATAATTGTTGGGGTCGACTTCTTATTCTTCCTATTACAATTGTCTGTTGACCAATCCGCAAAAGGGGATTTAGTCCTAATACAATTACCGACATGATTAATCCACAATGGGGATTAATCCTATAAATAATATATCAATAAGAATAAGAATACTCTTTGCAGTTACATTATTTCAACACCAAAGATTGAGCAAGCAGTTGCTCAAAATTATGTATGGAGTGTGATATAATATGCGAGAGAAGTTTGACAACCTATATCGTGTTGGTCAGATTTGTGGTATACTTGCAGTTTAATATGGTATGTTATTCTCTCTACTCTCAGTTGTGTTGTATGTATACATCACACATTTTCTCAATGGTGTTAGGGCTTGTTATCCACCAAGTTGCACTAGGATGGACTTGCAGTTGAACCGCCAAAGATTGAGCAAGAAGTTGCTCAAAATTCAGAGTTCAGAAGTTCAGTCGATCAATTTGACCACCTTTCCGCATTTCCATCCCCTGTGGGGCATTGTAATAAGATGATATTGGCATGATGATTTTGTAAAAGGATTGTCTTCCTAAGACTTGATCACGAGTACATACTTTAGTGTTTTTTTTCACTTGTTAATTATTTCTTTCCTGATTCATTTTAGGCGAGTTATAATTTCTAAGTCTTTTCACTCAAATATGTAATGATGGTGAAGAATTAGCATGGAAAATCCATATCTAGTGTCTAAATGTTTATATTACCATGCTAGGTCATCAATATTGAGTCATATGGAAATTGCGCCAAGTCCCCCTTAGGTTTTTTAATGTTCTGAGTCAATAATTTGTTTTCGTAAAATGAGATTTTTTAATTGTAATTTGGTTGTAAATACAAAAGTGTACTAGGAGACATCATATGCCTTGATGTTAGCCAATGCATCTTTCTCTCTTGCTGAGGTTTCACAACCAACTGATTGATATATGCAATCTCGCCATGGAAACGTTTCACTTGTCCTTAGACACTATCTGTTGATCCCATGCACTTAGTTCCATTTATGTTAAAGCCAATCAAGCCCCTTTGGACTAGCCTACCGAGACCGATACGAGCTCTAGAGACAAGCCATAGAGAGCGAAGCTATAGTCTGAAGCTTACCGTGTCAGAACTAAAGGTCTTAGAGCATGCCATTTATGTAAGTTTCTCTCTGGGATATGCCCTTGCAACCAGGGAGTAGCCCGCTTCCTAAACTCCTGAAAACTCTTACTTAAAAAGTAAATGACTCAGTTGGTTCACCCGCTCCTATATCCATTTCATGAGCTAGGTTAAGAAGCTAGGAAATACAAACGGTGGAATAGGTGTGTTCAAATTGGGCTTGGCCCCACTAAATGGTGGCAATCTAAGAACTGCCTTATTATACATATACGAAATGTATGGGAGACTTTAATCTCACTTTTTTCTATTTTGAAGTTGTTGGCCCATCAGAAAGCATATAGCAAAATGTGAAGGTTTGGAATTAAGAAGAGTGTCCAGGGACACCCATGAGTGACCATCCTGAAAGGAATTCTTTAAGAGTCATACTGCCTTGTGCCAGAAGGATTCTATCCCCCTCCTCCTTAAAAAAGGCATCATTACCGCACCATAAACACACCATTCTCGTGGCTGAGAAAAGGAATATCGTTCTGGGTTTGCTCCAAATAATAGAGAAAACCTTGCCTGGGGTAAAGAAAGGTGGTTGAAGGTTCTTCTTCTGAAGGTGGCATGGGCAGAGCCCTTATATATGATACCCCACTTTCACCTAAATAGGTCAAGGCTAGGACGGAGCCCGTGGAGGTGGATGCAGTTCCATATGCTTTTTGTGGAAACTAGATCCTGAGGTCCAGGAGACCAGGAACCCAGAAATACCTTGTAAAGTGCAAGGAAGGGTGGCCTTTCTTCTCATCGTTGCACTTCTCTGCATGGGATTGATGCCCAAATCTAAGGTAAAGAAGATTGGGATTGGGGTATTCATTTTTGGACTTAGAATACCCACTTAAGTATCCATTTTGTGAGTGAGTCACTCAAAATCAATTTTTCTCACAAAAAGACAAAAAATCAATAAAAACCAGCAAGCCTATTGTTTAGGAAACATGCCTTAGACATGATTTCCTCATGTCTTGAGTTCCAAAGAGAGGTGGCGAGCTATCTCGAGTGGAAGGAAAGTTACTTTGTTAGGTGGCCAAAAGTGGAGATCCCAAAGTTGGGACTCGACCTCCCTTGATGAGATGGCGCATTTTGGGAGGAGGGGCATCAATCCCAAGAGGGATGACTCACCCTCTCCACCTACCACTCACATGTGGCGATTTTTCACTCCCACACATCTACCTCTTGGATGGCGAGTCACCTCAGCTTGTAGATAGGTGTTGGTCCCTCCCATGCTCATCTTTCCATGCACCCTCTCCACTTGTCATTCGCCCTACATTGGGATTGTCACCCACAATTCTCTATAAGCAAGTTGACCCTCCTCTTCTTGGCTAATGGGAGTTGGACTATGCTTTTGTATGATCTATTTTAATACTTGTATGCTATTGGAATGAAGAGGAAGACTTTGGAGGTCTAATCTATGGTGGCTTGGCTCATGTATGGATGAATGTCATGTATCTTATGAGGTGATCTTGTTCAATTCTTGCGTATATACATTGTTAATATTGACCAATTGTAGGGATATTGTTATTCATTTGGGTAGGGATATTAATCTTGTTGCATTCTTAATCTTATTGTTTATCTACAATAGAATTTTAATGTGCATGCTTTGTTTTTGTTTAAACTAACATGCCATTTGAAGTTCCTGTGTAGGTGACACCGAAAATTTAACAATTATTTACAAGTTTTGTGACATTCTTCCCTCTTCATTCCATCAAAGAGACTCCATTTCCCTTTGGTGTCTCCTTTTGATCGCCCTCTTTAGGTTGGGGGCATTTTTCAGGGTCTAATGTATACCCTCGGCTCCATGGTTTTGGTTTCAAAGTTATTGTTGTTGAGATTTGAATTTTTGTTACCAGGATTCAAAGTTTTGGATCCTCTCTTTTTCGAGAAGAATGTATACCGCTCTAACCTGGTCCATCCTACTTCTGGGTTTTTATTGGAGGCTTTCAATGATGTTTTCTCTCGACAAGGTTTTTTGGGGTTTTCCCACTCATGATTGCAGCTTCTCTCTCTAGTGATGTTGGTTTGTTCAAGGTTTGATGTATGCTCAGAGATTAGGGTCTTTATGGAGGGTGTTGGTGTCTCTCTCTTCTTCATATCAATTGGAGGGTTTGGCTAGAGCTTTGAGGTCCTTTCTAAGGGTGTGCAGTGTTGATGTGTTGAAACTTTGAAGTCCTTTTTGAGGGCATGCAACTTTTTGGTTTCTCCATTTTTGGTGTTCGTAGGAAGGGGTTTTATGGTGTCGTTTCCTTCTAGTTTTGTTGATGTGAGAGATTCATGTTGCTTTGATCTGATCCTTCTAGCATCTGGAGTCTTCTTTGGGTTTGATTTCTCGATGTGTCTTTCCTGGAGGGGTTTCTTGTTCTTCATTGGTTATATTCCTAGTTCACTTATTGTATATTTCTTTGTGGCTCATGAGCTAACTTATAGGCCCCTTTGGGTTTCTATTTTCTTATCACTTTACCCATGGTTGGGTTGTGCTTAAGGCACCTACAAAATGTAATTTGGTTCTCTTCAGATGAATAGAATTACGCTTTTTTTTCGTGGAATTTTTCTTTTGCATAAGTTTGTCCAAAGTCATTTTGAGCATCTTTTGGGATTGTTTGTTGGCTATTTCTTGCAAATTAATGGATAACCAAGGGGAGATTCTATCGATTCTTGGTGGAGTTGGAGCATTCAGGACCCTCAAGAGCACTTTTCCCCTCAAGAAATAAACCTTTCCAAGAAAACTTGTAATCTTGTGATCCAGAATTATAAGAATCACAAGCCTTCACAAAAAGAAGAAAAACATTGTAATCGAAGTAATAAAATAAGTGGGCCACATAGTCCCCACTTTTCTTTTACCTCGGTGTCATGGTTTGATTGCTTTCATGGTTTGTTTTTCTGCTCAAGTTTTGCAATTTCACATCTGAGGATAAACTAAAAGTAACCTTAAATCTATCATAAACACCACAATCTTTTAGTTTAGATTTGTGTTTTTGCAAAGTAGTGACTACTTGCTAGATTAGTTTCAATTTCAGTCTTTCATTTTCACAATTTTCAAATTTTGCAAATAAACCAATCTCCTCAACTCCCCTAAGTAAGTTTTACGTAGAAAGGAGCTTGGACAATGTGGATTTAGTTTAATTAGGACAATCATTTATTTTATTGCAATTTCAATTTGGCAAATAAACCCATCCCCTCAGCTCCCCGGTTTATGCTCTGAACCCTTGTGAGCCTAGCTCGATCTAGGGAACTCATCAAAACCGAGGTTGGTTAGTGTGGATTTAGTCTAATTAGGGAAACCCTCCAAGTTGCTATTACTTTAATTGGGAACCACATAGAGATCGCGTGCGAAGTCAGACAAAAACTTTGAGATCTAGGTTCTCCCCGTGTTGGACCTCCAACATCTCTATTGAACTTGTTGGTGAAGTCATTTGGGATTTGACAAGTTCTCAACAAATTGCAATTTGAGCAATAGTCTTTTAGAGGCAAAATCTAGAACAACTTTATTTTCAGTAACACTTTGCATACAATGCACAAGTCACTTTCACATTAATCAACCCTTGATAAATTTGCAACAACACTTGCAATCTCCATTTCATTTACATTTTGCATCAATACTTGGCTATCTTGCAATAGTATACTTGGTTATCTTGCAATAGTCTATTTGGAAATTTGGCATTGGACTCTTTACTTCATTTTAAATCCACTTTACTTCAAGTTGTTATAAAATAAACTTTTACATTTATCTTGAAGTATCATTTTGCTTATCAATTTTCATTTCAAAGAACTTGTACTTATCTTAAGATTACATCTTTCTTGAAAGTTTTTTATATTCTTTGAATATCTTTACTATAAGCAATTTCATTGATAATCATATATGTTGCTAGTGTAGATCTTGTATCTTGTTGTTGATTCAAATAAATTCCTAGATTTCATTTTAATCTTAGACTTAGTTTTCAAGCCTTGGATTTTTCTTTAGGGACTACCCCCCCTTGGCTTCGCTAGGATTTGGCCTAGACAGAGGAGTTGAGGATCAGGTGACAACACCTTGACTCGAGACTTGCCCCCAAGAACACACCCAGTGGATTGAAATTTTTTCCACATTAACCTAACGTGTGTATAAAGGAAACAACATTCTTTGAGGTCATTTCCATGGATAAACTTTTCTATTCCTGGAGTATGACTTTTGAATTTTTTTTTGTCTTTTGCTTTGTCCTTGATGCTTGTTGTTTATCATAAATAGACTCGATCATCTGGCAACTCCACTTAATTCAAATTTGACTAAGTACTCTACAAGAAGGAACTCACAAGGATTGGTTGATTTCATCCTTGAACCTGAAAAGGTTTATAAGAGGAGGTTAGCCAAACTTGCTTCTCATAGAATCCTTTCTCAATTAACATTTGAGTCCATTTTTTATATACACTTTCTTTTTGATAAATATTCTAGTTTAATTTTTAATTTTGCAAAAGTAGAAATGGATGATTACTTTAGGCCTCTTGATTTTTCTACTATTAATGGTTATCCTCATGTTATTCTAAAAAAAACTATAGAAAATTTACCATATTTTCAAGAAAATAATTCTATCACTGTTAAAGCTCACAACAAAGCATTTTATTTATGCATTAATAAGTGGCGTAGTGGTGCAACTCACAACCATTAAGATATCAAGTTGAATTTTTTTGCCTTATCCTTAGAATAATATGTTTCTAACTGGTTTTCTAGTTTGGATGATAATAAGTATGCCACCATCAAAGATCTGATAGCAAGATTCATGGAAAGATGGGGAGATAAGAAAAAACATCGACATTTGTTGGCAACCCTCCATAGTATTAAAAAGAATGAAAACAAGACCATGGAGGAGTTCAACAAAAAATTTAATGAGTTGGTCACAAGTCTTCATACTGATTATAAGCCTCCAACTACGTCCATTCTCATTTATTATATTGAGGCTTTAAATGGAGAAATGAGATACCAACTCAGAGATAAAGAACCAACAAATCTTAAAGCTGCGCAAGAAATAACCATCAAAATTGATAAGAACATGCAAGCTTCTGGAAAATCTAACCTTCTTGGTTTTACTAGAGGCAATACTTCAAAGCAATCAGATAATAAAGAAAAGGCAGTAATATCGGAGAATAATGATACTTCTCATGATCCTCTAAAATCTTTGACTGAAATGATGAAAAGAATGGAATCTAATCATGCAACTCATCTTAGTGCCATGTAAAACAGATTGATAGCCATGGAGACAGCCCAAAATAATAGATTTCATCATAGACCCAACAATAAAAGGTGGAAAATAAAAGGTCCTACTCAAGACCAAAGGCCATCTAATTAGTTGGAATTTACAAATGTTGTGAATGAAGAAGCCCCTCCTGAATTTACAAATGTTGTGAATGAACAATCCCCTCCTTACTGCAGAGCTTGTGAGGATTTCCATGAAGAGTCCACTTGCCCATTTTTTTTCCAAGTCAATGAGCAAGGATTTCCTTAAACAAACAACTTTGTTGGGTATCCAAGACACTCTGATCATATAAACAATGTAATCAAACCACTTGTGTTATCAATGAACTATTGGATACAAATGAAAGAAAAAAGTGAAGATGCCAACAAAGTGGTTGAAGAATATGACAATACAACTGGATTACATGGTAAGAAACCTACAACGGAACAAATCTTGGAAATGGCTAGACACAAAGGAGTGACTTATCAAAGGAGGGGGGATTATAATACAAACAATTCATATCAAAACATTCCCAAAGTAATCTCTCCTCTAATTGCAGATTTAATTATTGACTTAGACAACTAGATTTCAAATGCCAAGGTTTTGGTGTCAGTACCAGAGCTCATCAAGATTCCTTCACAGAAATAAAAGTTGTCAAAATCCATTAATGCTCGTAATGATAAAGGTGTTATCAAATATCAAGGAAAATATAAGGAGCATCATGAATATCTACCTGTTTTGTTACATAATATGGATTGCTTTACTTCATTTTAAAGCCACTTTACTTCAAGTTGTTATAAAATAAACTTTTACATTTATCCTGAAGTATCATTTTGCTTATCAATTTTCATTTCAAATCACTTGTACTTATCTTAAGGTTACCTCTTTCTTGCAAGTTTTTTATATGCTTTGAATATATTTACTATAAGAAATTTCATTGATAGTCATATATGTTGTTAGTGTAGATCTTGTATCTTGTTGTTGATTCAAATAAATTTCTATATTTCATTTTAATCTTAGACTTAGTTTTCAAGCCTTAGATTTTTCTTTAGGGACTACCCCCCTTGGCTTCACTAGGAGTTGGCCTAGACAGAGGAGTTGAGGATCAGGTGACAACACCTTGACTCGAGACTTTCCCCCAAGAACACACCCAGTGGATTGAAATTTTTTCAACATTAACCTGACGTGTGTATAAAGGCAACAACATTCTTTGATGTCCTTTTCGTGGATAAAATTTTCTATTCCTGGAGTACGAATTTTGATTTCTCTTTTGTTTTTTTCTTTGTCTTTGATGCTTGTTGTTTATCATAAATAGAATCGATCATTTGGTGACTCCACTTAATTCAAATTTGACTAAGTCTTCTACAAGAAGGAACTCACAAGGATTGGTTGATTTCATCCATGAACCTGAAAAGGTTTATAAGAGGAGGTTAGCCAAACTTTCTTCTCATAGAATCCTTGATCAATTAACATCTGAGTCCATTTTTTATATACACTTGCTTTTTTATAAAGATGCTAGTTTAATTTTTTATTTTGCAAAAGTAGAAATGGATGATTACTTTAGGCCTCTTGATTTTTCTACTATTAATGGCTATCCTCATGTTATTCTAGAAAAAACTATAGAAAAATTACCATCTTTTCAAGGAAATAATGTTATTACTGCTAAAGCTCATAACAAATCATTTTCTTTATGCATTAATAAGTGGTGTAGTGGTGCAACTCACAACCATCAAGATATCAAGATGAATCTTTTTGCCTTATCCTTAGAAGAATATGCTTCTAACTGGTTTTCTAGTTTGGATGATAATAAGTATGCCACCATCAAAGATCTGATAGCAAGATTCATGGAAATATGGGGAGATAAGAAAAAGCATCGACATTTGTTGGCAACCCTCCATAGTATTAAAAAGAATGAAAATGAGAACATGGAGGAGTTCAACAAAAAAATTAATGAGTTGGTCACAAGTCTTCATATTGATTATAATCCTCCAACTGCTTCCATTCCCATTTATTATGTTGAGGCTTTCAATGGGGAAATGAGATACCAACTCAGAGATAAAGAACCAAAAAATCTTAAAACTATGCAATAAATAACCATCAAAATTGATCAGAACATGCAAGCTTCTGGAAAATCTAACCTTCTTGGTTTTACTAGAGGCAATACTTCAAAGCAATCAGATAATAAAGAAAAGGCAATAACATCAGACAATGATGATGCTTGTCATGATCCTCTAAAAGATTTGACTGAAATGATGAAAAGAATGGAATCTAATCATGCAATTCAGCTTAGTGACATGGCTAGACACAAAGGAGTGACCTATCAAAGGAGGGGGAATTATAATACAAACAAGTCATATCAAAACATTCCCAAAGTAATCTCTCCTCCAATTGCAGATTTAAGTATTGACTTAGGCAATTAGATTTCAAATTCCAAGGTTTTGGTGTCAGTACCAGAGCTCATCAAGATTCCTTCATAGAAAGAGAAGTTGTTAAAAAACATTAATGCTCCTAATGATAAAGGTGTTATCAAATATCAAGGAAAATATAAGGAGCATCATCAAGATATACTTGTTGTGTTACACAATATGGATTGGACAAAGGAGGATAACCCTCGTTTCTTTGCGTCTCTAGCAATAAAAAGGTTGTATGTTGCATAATGGAAAGATTGGGCCTTAAATTTACAATACCTTATCATAATGTGTGTTCTATGGACTCTAGGGAGATTGAAACTCATGAGGTAATCATAGATCAGTGCCAGAGCTCATCAAGATTCTTTCACAGAAAGAGAAGTTAAAAGCCATTAATGCTCCTAATGATAAAGGTGTTATCGAATATCAAGGAAAATCTATGGAGGATCATGAAGATCTACCTGTTGTGTTACACAATATGGATTGGACAAAGGAGGAGAACCCTCGTTTCTTTGCATCTCTAGCAATAAAAGGTCTTATGTTTCATAATTGTATGTATGATTCGGGACCTTCATCAAACATCATGACCAAAAAGATCATGGAAATATTGGGCCTTAAAGTTACAATACCTTATCATAATGTGTGTGCTATGGACTCTAGGGAGATTGAAACTCATGGGGTAATCATAGATCTACAAGTTAATTTGGTTTTATACCCAAATATCGCTTTCAAGATGGATGTTCTAGTGATTGATGTACCTGATGCATGGGGCATGCTTTTATCTAGGAAATGGGCTGCCACTATAGGAGGTTGTATTCAAATGGACCTATCATATGCAACCATCCCACTTCTTAGTCCATCATCTGGAT
>ML810290.1:0-13278 GCA_009831015.1 Picea engelmannii
AGGATGTCATTTAGACACACCACCACAAAAAAATTAGTGAAAGGCCACAAGATATCATCTATCATCCTCATGAAAGTTGTTGGGGAATTCATCAAACCAAAGGGCATGAACAACCATTCAAAAAGACCTTCTTTGGACTTGAAGGCAGTTTTCCATACATATTTCTGCTCTATTGGGACCTGATGGTAGCCACACTTCATATCAATCTTACTAAAGTATTTTCCCCCCTTGAACTAGTCAAGGATATTGTTAATTTGGAGAATTGGGTATTGGTTCCTGACTATGATTTTATTTAGGGTCTGGTAATCGATGCAGAGTCGCCAAGTCCTATCTTTCTTATACACAAGCACAATTTGGCTTCCACACAGTGATGACATGGGTCGAATGTGCCCCTTTTGAAGCATTTACTGGATCTGACTCTTGGTCTCATCATTTTCTAATAAAGAGAGATGATATATTGTCCCATTGGATAGAGGTGTGTTAGGGATCATATCGATTGAATGCTTAACCTGCCAGTGTAGAGGTACCTCAGTGGGTGGGGAGAATATGTATTTGTATTATTCCATGAACTTATCCACTTGATTCTACTGCGTGGAGAGTTCATCTGCAAAGGCCATGGATGTGGCTGCAACCTTCCATACACTTTGAGAATTAATCACAAAGAAGAAAAAATTATCGATCTGAGAGATGGCCTTCTTTCATTACTTGACATAGATCAAGGAAATGGAAGTAGGTGGAACTAACTCGGGTATCCTGTACAATTTCCTGTCAAAATTAATAATAATACTACGAGGCCTAGACTAATATACATCATGACATTTTCATAAATAAGGTTGGCCCAAAAGAGCATCACAAACTTCAAGGGTAGAAACATCACACACTACCTCATCTTTGAAGGGATTGATGTTGTATAATAGGAAACATTATTGGTTGACGCGAAGATCGCTTCCTTGGTGGAGCCATCTGATGGTGTATGGTTGTGGGTGTTGAATTTTTTATTTTTTCTCAAGCACATGTAGTTTATTTCAATTTAGGATGAAATTGAACCATAAACAATGTAGCAATGCACTAGCTACAATCACCAAGATCACAAGAAGAATACCATGCACAAGACACAAGAACATATCCCGAGAAAACCCTCCTCAATCAAGGGAAACTCCTATCAATCATTTGCTATATTGCCAAGAGAATATCCATTGTTCACCACCAAACGCTAGCACACAAGAGGGTGCCTCCATGACCAATAAAAATTGTGCCTAAGAAAGTTGCACACTTCATCCCTAAGAGTAGGCATTTAGTTAATGAGACAATGAGAAGTGATTAATCCACAATGGGGATCTACTCTTATTTATACAGGACCTAACACATCAAATGGATGTGTCTATTGGCACAATAGGGATGACTTGAACAACTCAAAAATATAATAAATATTTTACCAAATATTAATTATCTTTACATGGTGGATCCGACTTGTACCTTTCACAATACAAAATTAGGGTTACATAATAAATCTTACTCTTTATACAATATAGCAAGGATTTAACATGTCCTCTAGTGCTTTTCCATTAGGGACACGTCCACATGTTCTCATCCACAGGGACGTCAATCTCAATAGATCTACTCAACTGAGTCCATAGGAGTACCAGTGAGAGATCCATCTCAAGTTGACTCAACTAAGTCCATACGATTCTGAAAAGAGACCATCTCAAGTTGTCTCAACTTAGTCTAGAGGATTCTGACAAGAGACCAACACACATAATCTCAAATCAGTCCAGAGGAGTATGAATCACCCATAACATGGTCTTTCTCACATAGATCATCTCAAATCAGTCCAGAGGAGAATGATCTGGATAATGTCTCATGAATATGCAATCATCAACACTCCCTCTCAACTAGGGAGGCATTCTCCACCAGGTCAAGTATCTCATGGAAGTACTTGAACTTCGTCATGGAAAGAAGTTTGGTGAAGACATCTGCAAATTTCTCGTCTGTAGAAAGGTATTTCACATATACTGCTTTCATCTGCACCATATCTCCGAGGTAATGGCATTTGATCTCAATGTGTTTCGATTTATCGTAAAACATAGGATTCTCTGAGAGCTTCAAACAACTCTGGTTATTTCAATGGATAAAAGTGGAATCCATCTCATGTCCAAATAAGTATTCAAGGAGATTGTGAATCCACACTGCTTTGCGAACTACCACAGATAATGCAATGTACTCTGCTTCTGCGGTACTCAAATCCACAAAAGTATGTTTCCTACTGCACCAGGAAACCATGGAAGATTCCAAAGTAAAACAAAAATTGTGTTCCCTGCCAAATATGCATCGACATATCCCTGCAACCTCATGTCTACAACGGAGGCATATCTCAATCCATAATCAACTTTTCCTTGTAAATATCTCAACACATGCTTTGCTGCTATCTAGTGTGTCTATTTCAGCTGACTCATAAACTGACTGAGTACACTCACTGCATAGAATATATCAATTATGGTGTTAATCAGATACATCAATCATCCAATCAAAGTTCTATAAATATGTGGATCAATCTCGCCTGAATCGGAAGAAGTCTCAATCAGTTTCTTCAATTTTGTCACCATCGGTGTAGGCATGGGCTTGTAGTTTATCATCCTGAATTTCTTCAATATCTCAACTGTGTATTTCCGCTGACTCAGGAGAATATCATAAATCATCTGCCATACTTCTAGTCCCAAGAAGTAGTGCATCATACCAAGTTCATTCATCTTGAATTCAGAAGCTAATGCATTCTTGCATTCATCAATAATTCTTTATCAACCGATGAGGGATAAATCATCAACATATAGGACCAAGATTAGGCACTCGTCATCAACAATGTTGTAGTATAGGTTTGGATCAACAACACTTTTGTTGAATCCCAAACTCATCAAGTATCCATCAATATTCTCATACCACACACGAGGTTCTTTCTTTCTTCACTTAGTCCATACAAGGATTTCTTCAACCTACACACATGAGACTCCTTCTCATGTATCACTAATCCATATGGTTGCTCGATGTAAACTTCTTCCTCAATCTCTCCATTGATAAAGGTTGTCTCCCTCGCGTGATCAAATGAATCAAGTAGATCAATAATTGTCTCCCTCTGAACTACTGAAGGGGAAGAAGGTTTGTCTCTTCTTTCTTCTCAAATGGTTTGACTCCCTTTGAGTCAAGTGACTCCCTTTGAAGTCTGAAGGATAAACCTCTGTCCTAGAGGAAATTGTGACATCGTCCTTTTCCTTTGTTTATATCCTGGAGACATCCCATGTCTTCTCAGGTCCTCTACTACCTCTTCATTTATTTACTAAGCAAGGAGAAATATGGGCTCTCGTACTAGGGATCATGGCCCTTCAATAATGAAATAATAAATCTGGCCTCCTATACTAGGATAATAACCAAGAAGGCCTCCCATAGGGATAACCACCAAAATGTCCTCCTGTACTAGGATAATAACCAACCAAATAATTTGGACTCCCATACCAGGGATAATGATCCAAGTCATGAGGTCCCCCATACCAAGGATAACACCATTCATTAGAGTAATGATGAAATCAACTAAGGAATGTAATACAAAACTTACCTTAGTCTACAATCACGTTCAATATTTCTTTTGGTTGCCTCAACAATGGATCTGTTCTTCCTCTCTGCAACCCCATTTTGTTGAGGGTTATAAGGAATGATGTAATCTTTCTTGATCCTCACCTCAATACAGAAATCACTAAAATCCTTGGAGATGTACTCTCCTCCATTATCTGATCTCAACAACTTGATATTCCTCTCGATCAGGTTCTCAACCTGAGCTCTAAACTCTTGAAATCTCGCAAGGACTCGGTCCTTGGTATTCAAGAATTAAATCCACATCTTCTGAGAGTGATCATCGATGAAGATCACATAGTAAAAGTATCTGTTCAAGGAAGAAATAGACATAGTTCCACAAACATATGAATGTATCAAGTCCAAGATCCCCTTGTATCTACTGTCACTACTGGAAAAGAACTCCTTGACATTATTTCCAAGATAACCTCTGCAAACACCACCATGCTCAATATGTATCTATGGGAGACCTATCACCATATTCCTCATAAGGGGAAGGTATATATAATGTAAATGATAAAGTCTCTTATGCCATGGCTTTCTCAAGCTGATAATATCATGTAATAAGGCCTGGACTGGTTAGATAGTCAATCTGTACAAAAAAATTTCTCGAACACCAATCACTTGAGCATAATCCATGTGTGTTTTTGTGTGCCATGCAAGAAATTTTCCTTCAGAGAAAATAACCTTGTAGCCTTTATCCTCCAAGGAAGAAACAAAGATAAGGTTTCTTTTCATCCTAGGTACATATAGTACCTCACTTAATATAAGAGGTATGTCAGAATCAAGTTGGAAGGTAGAAGATCCAACTCCCTTCACAGTATATTTGGAATTATCACCAAGTACAACATGCAGACAATACTCTTTCTCAACAAGATCTGTAAGATGTTCTCTATATCCAGTCATGTGTTTGGAAGCACCATTGTCAATCAACCATATATTATTATTAGTGGGAATCATACCTGAGAGTGTTGAGATAAAGAAGAATGCTTCATATTTTATGTATTCATCCCTCTGTTGTGGTTTTGAATCAACATCAATAGTGGAGGCATGTTTTCTTCCTTTCTTCATGGTAGAACAATTGCTCGCAATGTGTCCATATTTGTCACATATAAAACATTGAAACTTTGAAGTTTCTTTTCTTTGTTCATGACCTGGAGCTGATGGCATCTTCTTGTCATTGAATGCTTTGCTGAAACTTCTTATTCTTCTTCTTATTTTGCCTTTCTTTGCATGAGAATCAAGAGATTGATTATCATGATGGGGTTCTTTAACACCTATGGATATGATTTTGGTGTCCTCCTGAGTGTATTCTACCCATAGATGATCAAATTGAGGTAAAACTTATCTTCCAATAATACTTTGAAGGAATGGTTCCCAATGGATTAAAAGAGCATTCAGAGTAGTCATGAAAAGATCTCTATTTGTTATGATTTCTCCAATGGAACCTAACTGATCTCTAATCTCTAAAATATTCATGAAGAAAGTAGCAATGGTATCATCATTCATCATCTTGATATTTCGAAGTTGATGTTTCAATGTAAGAGCTCTGTTAGTGTTGTTTCTCTCAAAAATATTCTTCAATGCATCATAAATTTGATAATTTGTCTTCAAGGTAGATATGTGAGGTAGTAGATGATCTCTTATTGACTAAATGATTATCTTCCTATCTTTGACGTCATTTTTCTTCCATTTAGACTTCTCTTCATCGGTTGTTGTTTCCGGTAGAGTTGCTTCTATCAATTTCAATAGGTCACTCTCTTCAAGAGTGATGTGTAGCCTTGACTTCCAAGAGCTGAAGTTGCTTGATCCATCAAGCCTATTTTCCACCAAAGTTATGTTCATCGTGGTTTGCAGCTTTCTTCACAAACCCTAGAGGCTAGGATAGAAACCTTTGAGGGATGGAATATTTTAGAAACCCTAGGTTTCGTTGGACTTATGACTACCAACACTAAGCCTTTATAAATTCAAAATAAAATCCATGAAGTTCTAGGTTTGTCGAAACCCTATAAATCGTAATTTTCCAGAAACCCTAGAAGCCGAAATTTCCAGAAACCCTAGAAGCCGAAATTTCTACAAAAACCCTAGGGTCATACTTATAGCTACAACAAGAAGGTGACAGCTGGCTTGAAAATCTTGTGCAATGGTTCTTTCAAGAACTTTTCTATGATACCATGTTGAATTTTTTATTTTTTCTCAAGCACATGTAATTTATTTCAATTTAGCATGAACTTGAACCATAAACAATGTAGCAATGCACTAGCTACAATCACCAAGATCACAAAAATAATACCATGGACAAGACACAAGATCATATCCTGGGAAAACCCTCCTCAATCAAAGGGAAAAAACAACAATCCTTTGCTATATTTCCAAGAGAATATCCACCATTCACCACAAAACCCTAGCACAGAAGAGGGTGCTTCTATGACCAAGAAAACTTGTGCCTAAGAAATTTGTGCACTTCATCCCTAAGAGTAGGGGTTAAGTTAATGAGACAATGAGAAGTGAGTAATCCACAGTGGGGATCTACTCTTATTTATACATGACCTAACACATCAAATGGATGTGTCTATTGGCACAATGGGGCTGACTTGAAAAACTCAAAATATAATTAATCTTTTACCAAATATTAATTATCTTTACATGGTGGAGTCAACCTATACCCTTCACAATACAAAATTAGGGTTACACAATAAATATTACTCTTTAGAAAATATAGAAAGGATCTCACATATCCTCTAGTGCACTGCCACTAGGAACATGTCCACATGTACTCAGCCACATGGATGACACTCTCAATAGATGTACTCAACTGAGTCCATAGGAGTACCAGCTGGAGAGCCATCTCAAGTCGACTCAATGAAGTCCATACGAGTCTAACAGGAGACCATCTCAAGTCATGTAAACTCAGTCCAGAGGAGTTTGAAAAGAGACCAACACACGTCATCTCAACTCAGTCCAGAGGAGTATGAATCACACATCACATGGGAATTCTCAGACAGATCATCTCAACTCATTCTAGAGGAGAACGATATGGAGAATGTCTCATGAAGTTGCAATCATCAACAATGGGTGTGGCATTGTTGGCAAGGCCAGTCACTTTAAGACCTCCACTGAGATGAGGTTCTTCTGGCTACCTCTATCAATTATGAAGTGCAACAGAGTACCCTTCACCCATATCTCTGAATGAAAGAGGTGTTTTCCTTCCTTTGGCTCATCAAGTTCACTGGGTTGGATCTTAGCGGTAGAAACTATGGAACTAGGTTCCACATCAATAATCCATCTCCCCTTTTCTGGTTATGACTCTGAGTCAAAACCCATATCTAATTTAGAGGCTTTCTCCTCCGCCACCAATGACTGCTTTGAGCAATAATAAATAGTTTTATGCCAGGGGATCTTATGGAATTCACACCACTTCATAGTGTCTTTCTTTGGCTTTCCATTGTCCTTATTTGTTCGCAACTTAGAATAGTTTTCCTGAGGTTATCCATATTTTATTTTCCCTTTGTTTTGTGGGTTGGGGATTCCCTTGCCCCGATTCTACTGGATTCTACTGTGAGGGATTCCCAGACCTAATCTGCCACGTCTTTTGCTTAAGCTTCTGCTCGATTTTGACAACATATCGATAGGCCACGCCCAAGGATGAGATGTCCAGAAAATCCATTTATGTCTAGATGTAACTATGCAGACCATCGCAGTACTTGAGCACCATATGTGACTCATAATATTTGATACCCATCTTGGTGCACAAGGTATCGAAGATACGTGAAATCTTGCATTGTTTGGTCCCTTTCCTACCACATTGTGGTCCATCTTCTATACAGGTCATCATAACTTCCAACGTGGTTGTATTGTTCCTTAATAGCATCCTTGAAGGACTCCCATGTGAGTGCGACTATAAATAATGAGGGTTCCTCTGTTTCTTTTTTCTCACAAAAATTCTCCCACCAATATTTGACAAGGGAGATGGATTTGAGGAGCGCAAATGTAATCTTTTCTCTATTGGAAAAGTTATGGACAGAAAAATACCCTTCTAACATATTCAACCATTTGTCTACAACATCTGCATCTATCTGGCCTTCAAATATAGGAATATCAAATTTGATATGTACCTTGAAGGGTGCGGCACCTTCGCTCGAGGAAGATCCATCACCTTTTGGTAGTCATCAAAGGATTTGCGCAAAACTATCCATCATATTGTTCCTTTGTTGCACGAGGGATTCCTTGAGAAAGAGTTTGAAAGGATCTCCCATCCTGTTGTATTTATTTCCTCCTACCATGGAAGGTCACTTGGGCATGTCAGATCCTTTTTCCTCAAGAGAAACAAGCTCGAGACACAACTCTTTGTACGATGACCTCGTCGGAGACATGCATTAAGAATGGTAAGGAGCAGACCACTCTGATACCACTGATCTGGATTTTATGAGCAGAAAAAAATGAATACAGATCTATATTATTAACACCAAGATACAATGAAAAATAACAAATATACAGTAAAACTTGGCTTCTACTCAATAATAAAATATGTTGAAACTGTAAAATGCAGACTGAAACAAGCTTGCTAGAATGGTGGTGGCTTATCTCTAAGAATAGATGTGACGGTTGCGCTCATTCACAAGAAGATGATTACAATGAGACTCCAAAAGTGTTTTTGCATCAAACATGAATTCCAAAACCCTAGACATCCAAAAACCTAACCCTAGGAGATGAAGCGCCAAAAGTCATGTGAGCCTCGTTGGGGTAAGTTGGTACATCAACTTTCTGGGGTCATAACGTTTGCATACGATCCTCATTTCAAGCACCTGATAGACCATTGGAAAGGTCTATACGAGTACTAAACATTATTATTTCACACTCTAACTCTGTAAATAGTGTGACTGTGGTGGGCCCAAAAAAATGTTGTTTAGGGTCTCAAAACGACCTACGAAGTTCGGGACCCAAAAAGCTAGAAAAAAAACTACCAAAATGAAAACTGAAATTACCAAGATGAAATTTGTATGTGAGCCAATTGGAATAGGTGGGTGGCCACCGATATCCACCTAGACCATACACAAAGGTAGGTTGTGGGAATGTTGTAGAAAGGCTTGGGGATGCAATCAATATGAGAAATACACATCATTCCCATGAAATTATAAACAAGGATAATTGCTACAAAGCAACTAGTCCCTACCTTAATATTAGGTCTATATCTTTGCAATTTAATTTAATACAAAAGTGTATCAAACTAAGTGAAGAAGTTAATCACGATCAATAGACAAAAGTTGCAAACAATCTAGACATGATTATATCAAGTCCAAATGGGAAACATAAAACATAATTCAAAATTTTTGAAGTAATAATTTTAAATAAATAAGTTAACAGTAATAATAATAAAACAGTAAAAAATATGTTTAAAATTAATATTATTTTTAATAAATTATTAAGACTAATGAATCTCTTTTTTTTTTTAAATAAAAAAGGTAGACCCTGTTATATTATAGAGGCAAAAACTTTTGCAAAATGTACAGAGAAGTATGCCTGGAGTTACCAAAAATGCTGTCGCTAATCAGAAACCAGCATAGGTAAAACAGAGTAGCATGATAAAATGTAAAACCAAGTAGCAAAATAGAACTTAAACATTGTTGCATCAGTCCTGCCCGAAGGAAACCAGGACAGATGCCTTCAGTCCAAATATACATAAAACAGTTAACAAAGTAAACTAGGAACCAAGAGCATAAAAACCTATGTGCCAGGTGGTATGTCGTCCTCGTCCTTCTGCCACATGAACCCAGCCGGGATGGCAAATGCTTGCGCGCAGAGGGGGCATTTCCGCTTAGCTGGCGCGTTGGAGAAAGCGTCAAGGAGCATGTCCATGCTCTGTCCCATGGTGCACACCCGGAGCTCCAAATCAGACAAGTGGCCACGAAGTTCAAACACAAGAGCCAGGTGCTCATTCCGGAGAAGAGACCCATGCAAGCTGCCACTCGGATCCACCGTGCCCGTCGCCGCTTCCACACCAACTTCGCACTCTCGCTGCTCCCTAGCCACCGTTGCGCCCACCACTCCATCTTCCTTTGCCTGAGAATCATGGCTGCTAACATTGTCATCACCAGGCCATGGAATTTCTTCCACTATACAGCCGGGGATGTAGTCGTCCTGAACCGGAGTGGGGGTGCACTTCTCCTGAAGAGTCGCCTCAGTCCTATCTACGAGCGTCAAGTCCTCCATGGTCGGGTCTTCCACCACAACGCAGGGTGGAAAAACCTCCTCCAACCCAGCATCCTGCTCTTCTCGGCTGCAACCGACGCGTGGTTCGGCTATGGTGGCGAGGATCGCCCGCTTCTCTTCCTTTGCTCTTTTCCTGAGGATGGAGGTCGCTAGAGCTAAGGCCCGCTCCAGCTGCTCTCTCCGACGCCTTTGAGCTTTGCAAGCATCCCAGGCCGCACCATGGCGCGGTCTGCCTCTTTTCCTAGCCATGGGGAGCGAGTGGAGCGAGTACAGTAGAAGACAGGTGAGACAAGACACAATTGACTTGAATTGTAGGGCGCAGGCAGGCTTAACCTGCTTTGAATCAAATGTAAAAGGACCCACCGAAAATGCTGAGAGTCTGAGCACGAAAGGAGCTGAGCTGCACCATAGCAATCCAGCAAGAATTGGAGCCGAGTCAGGTGAATCCCTGCTCTGTCCTGTCGTGAAAGAATTCATATAACCAAAAGTCGAAACCATTTGCCAACACTTAACCTCTCCCGTCCCGAGTGCGCTGTAAATGAACGCGCGAGGGGGGCGTACCATCAACTTAAGTCTGCTGCAGAGGCCGTCCCCCATCGTTAAAATTGGCTTGTGGGTGGCGGCCCTCGGCATTTAAGCCGAGGCCGAGTGCGCCTCCAGCTGTATCCATATGTCCGCGTGGCACCCCATCCGGGGAAGACTAATGAATCTCTTTAACCATAAGAAAAAAACATATTTCTTTTGAAATTCAATAATCAATAATACTACAATATAAGTTTTTTTTCCTTCCCATATAGTAGTGAATTATTTTGTGTGATATGTCATGTTGCAGTGAATTTTTTTTGTGCGATATATCACATCGCAAATTATTTTTTCAAGTGTGATATGTCTCATCACAAAAAAGTTTGTTTCAATGTGATATGTCACATCATAGCAAAGTTTTTTTAAGTGTAATATGTCACATCGCAACAAAAAAAATAATTAAGCGTGATATGTCACATCACTGCAAAGTTTGTTTAAGTGCAATATGTCATATCACTGCAAATTTTGTTTAAGTGTAATATATCACATCCAAACAAAATTTGTTTAAGTGTGATATGTCACATCGCAAAAAAATTAGTTTAAGCGTGATATGTCACATCGCAAAAAAATTAGTTTAAGAGAACCAAAGTTTGTGTTAGTCCCTAAAGTTGCACTTAACTATGAGAGGCCAAGCTAGGGTATCATTCATTTATTGCAAAGTATTTTTGAGGTTTTATGATTTGGTTTTTTAGTAGGGTGGTTGAAAACTGGCTCAAGGTTACAACATGACATGAAAATCAAGATCAGAAAACCTCAAAAATACTTTGCAATAAATGAATGATGCCCTAGCTTGCCCTCTCATAGTCAAGTGCAACTTTAGGGACTAACATTTTTGGCACCATTGCCGGGGACGAAGAAACGAAGAGATATTCCCCGAGGAAACGACAAGTTTACATTCAGATCTTGGTGGTGAACAAGATTTTGGACAATTATTTAAGACTATGATTATTCACCTGGCGACTCCTCTATGGTAATTTTGGCTCCTAAAAGAGAAGGTAAAGGACCTAAAACTCCTCTAAATTCTTCATCATCTAATAAGACACCAGTAACCAGGAAAAATCCAGATCTTGAGCCTATTGTAGCAGTTCCAGATCCTGAAAAGTTATTAAGAAAACCTAAAGTTCTTTCCGGTCAGTCTTCAATCTTAAAGGGAAAATTATCTTCAGAAAGTTCTCAAGGACAATCCACTGAAATCATCAAAACCCAATTATATGAAGATGTGAATCCTGAAAGTGAAACTAAACCTGTTATTGAGTCTGATATAGTTTCATTCCCTTCAACTATTTCAGAATTAAATCTAGAACAGTGGAAGTTACTTACTAAACTCATTAAACAGGAGTACCCAGAAATTTTTCCTGTGACTGAAACTTTGATAGGTCACAACACAAATATTAAGAGTGAACCAAATACACCTTCTTCATATCTTGGATCTGTCTCATCTGAGGATTTTAGATCACATTACTTTTCTTTTCAGAATCCTTTGTGTCTCAACCCATTAGCTGATCTTACTCCAGAAGAGAAATCCTTATCTATTAAAGATAAAGACTCAGGGACAATACATATAGGTTTTAATACACAAGGGACACCTTCTCCTTCAGCATTACCAATCTTACTCACTCCCAGAGCTCCAAAAATAGCTAATATGGTTGCAGACAGAATGGATGAAATAGTTGCAGCAAGGTATGCTCCCTTGGTTATTCCACAAGTCATGTATGCCTTTCCACCAAATGATTATATGAGATACTTTCCCAAATTCAATGGAGATGGATCAGTTACTGTTGAAGAGCATTTGAGTTAATTTTATAGTTTTGCAGATAATTTCAATGTAGAGCATGTTGATGTGTGGATGAGACTATTTGTACAAAGTCTAAATGGGGAAGCAAGAAAGTGGTTCAGGATTTTTCCTCCTAATTCAATAGCTGATATTGTAGCCTTAGATGATGCCTTTCTTAAACATTGGGCATACAAGAAGGAATTTTTGTACTACATCACCAAATTCGGTGCTTTAAGGAGGAAACAAGGTGAATCAATACCTGATTTTACCAAAAGGTTCAACCAGATGTATGGTAAAATTCCAGAGGAGATAAAACCTTCAGAGACATCAGCTAAAATCACTTTTTCCAATGCATTCGATGCCGAATTTTCCTTGTTTCTTAGGGAAAGAAGAACCGCTACCCTCATCCTAATGCAAGATTCTACTATCGAGGTAGAATCAAACATATTAGTAGTAGACAAATTGAAGTCTAGAAATGAAAGAGACGGGAAAAATAAAAAGGAAGAATTGCATTCATCTTCTAATTCAGCATCTGACTCTAAAATGGATGAAATGGCTAAGATGATGAAATGGCTAAAAAACGACCCAGTATACCTACACAGGAGGGTAGTTATAGAAATCCAAATCAGTTCAGGAGACCAAACAATGTACCTCAAATCTTACCAAGAGAAAGAAAAAACCAAGATGACCAAAGGTGTTACCTCCTTTTCAGAATAATGTAGTAGATGAGGAGGAGGATGAGGATGATATAGAAGAAGACCTTGTTTTTCATTTGAATGATTCTGAATCATATCCTCTACATGTGACACAACAAGATTATGAAGATGCTTTGATTGCAAATCAGTTTGAAGAAGGGGATGAAGATGATATCGTCCAATAGGAACCTAAAAGGAAAAAATACAATCTCATATCTGGTTCGAATGCACCTAAAGTTGATACACATGTTTCCACAAAGAAGGCCAGTACTCTAGTTAAGATAGGAATTATCAAAGGTGTTCCCAAGATCCAAGTTGATCAACCATTGAAACAACCTGCCAAGGATAGTACTGTTGACATAAAGGAACCTGATAGAAATGTTTCTTCTTTCAGTTTAG
>ML810290.1:13378-25059 GCA_009831015.1 Picea engelmannii
CTGTGTACCAGGATCCACAGCGATCCATTGTTCTTTGTCTACAAGAAGGTCCTCCATCTTGAGCTTCCATAGCTCAAAGTTTTTACCATTGAACTTCTCTATCTCGATTCTAGATGAGCTCGCCATTCCTCTTACTTTCCTCTACAAAAGATCCCACTGAACCCAGGTTTATCACAGACCCAAGATAAACTTGATCTATCAAGACCGAGCCAAACCCTCAACAACAAAGGCGTCCCTCTGAAGCCAAAAACGTGCTCTGATACCACATGTAAGTTTTAAACCTGCGAAGTAAAGCAATGCATATATATATTCTTAAGCAATACAAAAATTAATCAATGACTCATACACAGAATACACAGAGATCTTTACCGGAAACCCTCAACCGGGAAAACCTTTTTTTTTCATTATATCGAATTTCACCATTTGCCATACAATATATACAATGTTTTTAGGTATTCCGTAGATACCAAAACCCTAACCCCTTAATCCAGGATTAATTTACAAATCAGCTAAAAATAGCAAAATCCGCTAAAAATAGCAAAAATCGCCCCAAAAAAAAATTTTCAGGGCGTTGCCCCGAACGTTGCGCGTATCCAGGGGGGGGCATACCTGCCCCCCCCTGGGACCCCCCTAGGAAGCGCCCAGCGCAACGGCAGAGCCCTAGTTTGTACGGATCGTCAGACGCAGTTATCTGGCGCACCCACACACACACACATGCAAAGAATATAACACATACCCAACAGAATCACCAACCACGTCATTGATTACCTCAGCCACCTTCCAGTTGCAAAACTCACCATGGTTATAAACTCTTGCGGCCATGAGACCTCTAGATGGCCCCAAATTTATGAGAGAGATCCTGACTTCACTGCCACCTACCAAATGCTGGGAGAAAACAAAACTATCAATGATTTCCATCTTCAAGATGGGTTGTTGTTCCATTTGGTCCATCTCTTCATTCCATCAAGCGAGCGAGTGAAGCTGATTTGGGAAGCCCACTATAGTCGGGTGGTAGGACACTTCAGCATAGAAAATACAGTGGCCATGATGCAACAATATTTCTATTGGTCGAAAATTTGACAGGATGTCAGCAAGTATATTAGATCCAACAACCTATGCCATTATCAAACTGACCATTAAGAAACAAGGAATGTACACCCCTCTTCCTACTCCTGAAAGGCCCTAGGAATCCATATCAATGGACTACATGCTAGTCCTATGTTTGTCCTTATACACACCTACAAGCATGGAGAAGTCTCCAACCCACTTGGTGTGTTATTGGAGGCACAAGAATAAGTCCAAACCCACTGTCACTTAGACTTAGACTTCTTTTGTCTAGGATCACTCCTAGGGAAGCCAGAGGGGGTAGACCCTACTTAACTAAGTTAAGTTGATTAAGTGTTCTAGGAGTTAATTTTAAATCTTGAGTTAGGGAGACCTAACCTAAATGACAATCAACAATGCAATGCAAAATTTTAATGACAAGCAAACCTCTTTACCTACAAACTCAATTAAGACTAGTTCCTAAAGGTGGGTAAATGGAGTCACCAAGATTATACAACAAATATACAATTAAATGAAATAATCACAATGAATAAAGAATATAAATTTACACTCAAGAAAATTATTGAATGAAATGAAATATTTGTACAAATAACTAAACAAATTAAGTGATTATACACAACTATACAAAAGAAATTATCCAATATACAGTGAATGATTAAAGCATGAGATATTCACAAACGAAAAATAACTTGAAAACTTGGAAAACAAATTTCCCAAAGAGAGAGAGTGCGCAACTTTATATGAGATGGATTAGAAAGTAAACTTACATAACTTAATTAAGAGATAACTGAAAATGAAAGCACATAAGTTGTGAAAGTGTTGTAGGCTGATTTTAGAAGAATTTTAAAGTCTCTCTTTAGTTAGGGGGATTAAGGTTTGAGGATGCAAGCCTAGACTATGTGTCTACCCCTAAACTCTTATCGCTTTGACCAAAAATATTGTTGGGTACTCAAGAAGAGGGACAAGCAAGGTCCTTCTCTAGCTCCTCAGGTCAATCCAGAATGCTTGGGTGCTCAAGCACGGAGGACACTAAGTGCCTTGAAGTCGTCCTGGAATTCCACCCCTTGTAGCTTCCACAAGTCACCCTTTTTTATGGTGAAATTTGTATCAGTTTGGGTGCCTAGTTAAACTAGATATGATTACTTCCCAAATACAACAAGTTACTTCCCTAATTAATCTAGGTATGGCTACTATGCAAATAACAAAGATATTAACAAATTACACAAGTTATGCAAGCCTTACGATATTGCATGGATTGGCTAGGTCAAATCACTTTGCAAGGTGTATGGAAAATAAATCAAAGCAAAATAAAATGACTTGAAAGTAAAAAGATTTCACCTAGCCACATAACCTTGCCTTAAGGACAAGTGGGGAAAAAGAAAAGAAGCAAAACATAAAACTAAAGTATCATAGCCTTACTATATTGCATGGATTGGCGAGGCCAAATCACTTTGCAAGGTGTAGGAAATAAAATTAATTATTTACCAAAACAAAAAATTAAAACTTTGAGAAGAAGGCAAGCCCAAGAGACTCTCTTGGGATGCTTACAATGCTTGAAATAGATGAGAGAAGAAGAGGGTTTTGAAACCCCAACTTGGGAGTCTCTTTTGAAGTGTTTTGAGGCCCAAAATGCGTAGCACCTCCCCTTGTTCTGGCGAGAACCTACAAAAAACAACAAGCTAATGCTTGTTAGAAATGATGTAAAAATAATTGAAAATAATCATAAATTTTTGTTAGTACAAAACATAAACTTTAATATAAAAATCTGAACAAAAAAGTATTATTTTTATGCTTATTTCAGAAATGAAAATGCCTCAAATCAATAGGGAATGATGAAGAAAAAACCAAAAAAATTTGGAGGCTTATGTTGGCCAAACAAGTAAATTTCTAGATCTAAAATCTACTTGTTTAAGCACCTTGGTGACCTGCAAATGGTGCCAAAATTGCTACAAAACCAATCAAGAGGTGAGTAGATCTAATAAACAAGTAAAATACTTTACTAGTTCTATTAAAACTACTTCACTAAAACAAATAGAAATACTTCTACTTATTCTACCAAGCAAAATACTTTGCTATGGATCTCTTAATCTAGGCAAGTAAAAAATCAAAAACACTAGAAACAAAGCAACACCACCTCAATAATATTTTGTATAACATCAAGAAAACTCCCAATTCCAAGATGGTGTTCCTTCAAAGCTTCATTTATTCATAAAACACCTGCATGCAAATACTTTCATCAAAACTAGAATAAATGGGAAAGAGAGAGAGAGAGAGAGGAGTGGGAGAGATTTGCAAGCTGTATAAAAATAAATCAAAGAAAAATAAAATGACTTGAAACTAAAAAAATTGAACCTAGCCACAGAAACCTTTCCTTAAGGAAAAGTGGGGCAAAAGAAAAGAAGCAAAAGATAAAACTAAACTATCCTAGCCTTACTATATTGCATGGATTGGCAAGACCAAATCACTTTGCAAGGTGTAGGCAATTAAATTAATTATTTACCAAAACAAAAAATTAAAACTTTGAGAAGAAGGTAAGCCCAAGAGACTCACTTGGGTTTCTTACAATGCTTGGAAGAGATGAAAGAAGAAGAGGGTTTTGAAACCCCAACTTGGGAGGCTCTTTTGGAGTGTTTTGAGGCCCAAAATGGGCAGCACCTCCTGCAAAAAACAACAAGCTAATGCTTGCTGGAAATGTTGAAACAATACTTGAAAATATACTTGGGAGAGGATAGAGACCCCTCTTGGATGAATTACAAGTGTCACAAATCCAAAAGAGACAGACAAAGTCAAGGAAGAATCACTTTTAGGGTTTTGGTAGAGGTTAGGGTTTGAGGGTCGAGAGGGGAAGGGGGAAACACCTTTTCCCATGGTCAAACATGAAGTTATTCAACAAGGGGGGTGAAATTAGGGTTTAGGTGGCCTTTTCAATTAAACTTTTTATTTCCCATGTGCCAATTAGCAAGGGGGCACACTTTTACTAGGGAACACCACTTTAAGTTGTTGGATAAGAAAAGAGGGTGTTTTAAGTGGAAAATTACTTTTCCAACTTAGGAAAAAGGTTAGGAAACCTTTCCCACTCTCTCTCATGTTTTTTTTCCCTTTTTACAATTTTTGGCATTTTACTTCGCCAAATTAAAGCAATTAAATGCGGACTCTAGACTGACTTGGACTCGTCATGGACAAAGACCTAGAAAAACTTGTCCAAATGAGTTGAAACTTGGTCCAAGGGTTTAGGGGGTATATTTCAATTTCCTTTGAGTACTCACACCCCTATACATAAATACTAAGGACCAAATGTTTACATTTTGCATCAAATTTAATTAAAATTACTATTAAATGGGCAATTTTAATAAATTAAGAAAAACTATTAAAACTCGATGGAATTCCTCAAGACTCTAGAATATGTCTAGCATGGTCATTTACAATATTCCTATACCCTATTCACAAATTGGGCTCAATCATTAGAACATATTTCACCACTTTGGAGGATTATTGTGAGTGAAAAACTCAAGGATAATCAAAATGGCCTGTTAAGCCAAATTAATTACCCGAGGAAACAAAACACTCGATGAAAGGACTTCCCTAATGATAAATTTCTAGGAAGCTAACCTAAAATATGATCCATGCTGACCCATTACATTATTATCCCACACAGGGGAGTGGACATTTCAATTACATAGAAAGACGTGTCAGGGCAAAAAATGCTTGTAGAACCAAAAGTCTTCAAAACAATTTGTACAACCAGGTACATAGAATCATGGTACATGGAATTGAACCCTAGTTGAAATAGGTGTTCAACATATAGCTCCACATGGGGATGTGTGTTTGATATTTCTTTGGAAGGAGAGCATGCAAGAACTTTAGAATCTACAAAACAAAGTGCTCACCAATATCCAACATAAATACATGTACAAAGAAATAATGCTATTAAAAATAATCACAAAATGAAATTGTTATACACAAATTACATTAGTAAAATGACTATACAATGAAATACATACATCTAATGAAATAATACAAAACTGAAAGAAAAGGAAAAGGTTAGAAATACGTTACAAATGATGTCCCTTTGGACATCAAATTGGAAAGAATTAGGATCAACCATGTCATGGATGAAATAAGACCTCAAATGCTTGAAACATCCTTGTCCGAGATGAATCATTGAATATCCTTTCCCAAGTTTTATCAACTTGAAGTTTATCTTGAGAATAGACCAACCAAGCCAAAAGTGTCTTCCATTATTCGACCAAACTTTGAAGTTTGGCAAACCTTGTGAAATTTTAATAAATTTATACATATGACCATCATGGTGGAAAGACAACCATTATTCATAATGATATGAAATTGATAAACTAAATTTTCCTTTCATGTTCCCTTGTATTAATTCATTTGATGGTTGAAAGGTTGGAAGTGGAATTGTCAAGGAAACCACTTCACTGTTTTCATCAAGGTTGTTGAAGATATTCTCTGAAGAGATTGGTTCTTCGGGAGGAGGGTAGGGATTTGAGTCATCTATATATTCAAAAACTTCAAACTCAAATTCCTTTATCTCATCTAGATCAGTTATTGGCTCATTTATGGACTCATCTAGAATTTCCATATGAACTTCCCTTTCTTGTCCACTGTGAAGCTCAAGTTCTTTAGGGTCCGGATATTCAATAAAAGAATGTGTACTAATAAGGTTGGCTTCCACAATATCTAATTGACCTTCCATGGCCTCAAACTATTTTTCATGGGAAAACTGCATGGCCTCTAACTGTTTTGCATGGGAAAATTGCATGGTCTCTAACTATTTTGCGTGGGAAAACTGCATGGTCTAAATGATTTCTTTAAGATCCTCAATGGGATCTGGTGAAGTATCTATCTTTATATCTGAATTGATTGTTTCTATATCTAGAGGTTCCTTCTCCTTCCATTTTTCCATAAAAGAATCAACCAATTCATTGTACGTTTCAATCTAATCATCCCCCCACCTTTCTAAAAATGCATGCATCAAATCATGTATGATATTGAACTCATTATCATCTGAATCATGAAGCCAAAAGTAAGCATCTTCCTCACAAATATTCAAGACAAAAAAATTCATTAGAACATCCTCATGAATAGGTGGATCACACCACTCATCAATACAGTGCCCAAAGGCTCTGATATGGGAATTAACATCACTATTATCATGAAAATCAGACAAATTTTCAATAACTATTTCAGAAAAATCATGAGGATAACCAACTATTCTTGAAAAATCAATAGGACTATAAAAATCGTCCATTTCTAAACTAGAACATTAAACAAAAAAGTCTACAGAAAAGGATTGGGACCCAAAAGTTATTAAGGATCCAACGAGAAGGAAAAATGGCTAACTTCGTCAAAAAACATTTTCAAGTTCAAGGATGAAGCTATGCAATCCATGAGCTCCTTCTTGAAGAAAACTTTGTCAAATTATTTTCGAAGTGGAGTCACCAGATGACCAAGTTTCTATTAAACAAACAAGAAGCATCAAACAAAGAAAAAACAAGAAGGACAACAAAAAGTTGTAGGATTATTATGTACAAACAAGAGATGTATATCAAAGATTGCTTCTCCGCCAAGACATTTAAGTAGGATACAAGGAGAAAGAGCATTTCTCCCGGTAGTATACTTCAAAGAGTTTTTAATTAGAGTCGCCACTTGGAGAGTAAGCAATAACTGATAAAAACAAAAATTTAAGGGAAATTTTTATAAATTAGTTTTTAAAGAATTAATTAGAGTATGTCCATTAATCAAGGATAAGAGACTTATCCTTGACAATGATGGAAAAAATCTTTTCATCCTTATACACACCTACAATCATGGATAAGTCTCCAACCCACTTGATGTGTCCTCGGAGGAACACGCCTAATTCCAAACCCACTATCACCCTGACTTGGACTTCCTCCGTCTAGGCTCACTCCTAGAGGAAACCAAAGGTGGTAGACCCTACTTAACTATGCAATTAAACAACACTACAACCATTCAATCAAGAAGTTTTGCATAAATTCACTTACATTTAACCAAGAAATCACATAGACATACCCTAGTTGTAAACCTTCCACCAAGAGAAATGCCAAAAATATCCAAAACAAGCTTCCTTCAACAAGTGTGCCATAGATTTTCAGCCAATAACCCTAATAAGGGTGAAAATTTCAGACCTCACTAATGAGTGAGTGAAAGATGATGAAAAAATGAAGGTAAAAAACCCTCAATTTATATAGTAGTAATGACGTTAATTACTTTTTAGGTCATCAAAAGTTCGATAGAGCCAAAATACAAAATAATAGTGTTTTACATTAAAATGTCATAAACTAAAACCCTAATTAAGCTAAATCAAGACGTCATGACCCTTCTAGGGTGACGTTATCCATTTCTAGGGAAAATGCAACCTCCTAGAGAAAAATGTTAGCCCTCCTTGGGCTTCTCTAGCCTGCCACACGTGCCAAACTACCCTTCCAATCTACCAAAACGTCCATGAAGCAAGGATGATGTCATGAACCTACTAGATTATGTCCTAGGACTTACAAGGCCAACGTTCCAATGAAGGGGGCACAACCCCCCTAGGTACAGGTCTACTCAGCTGGTTCTAGTGGATTCTTCTGCTCTTCCTTGGTACAAATTCTATGCCCTGTCTCTTCCCCTACTAGGGTCTCAACATCCATCGGGTGGGCTCTTCAGCCCCATGGAGGTTCAAACTAATCATCTCCCCATGTGTACCTGTCCAATGTGGTACCTGTCTGTCAGGAATGATCCTGCACATAAATAGATATTCCCTCCATGGGCTCATAAGTTGCAGGGATCGTAGCAATGTTAATCACATCTGATCATAAATATTAAACATGTGCATAAAACCCCTATTACCCCAATTAAGTGCTCAAATACATTATACAAGTATGCAATACAAGTTTGGGGAAAGTGACTGGGCGTCCTATTGGGATAGTGTCCACTGGAAAAGGGATGTTTCCATAAGATATTAAATCCAAGTCATGTAAGTGGGTGAGGTGGATGAGGGATTTCCTGACAAGGGGTACAGTGAAAGCAGGGAAATGTAGGGCTTACCTATGGATTCCTTTGTAGAAGGTGAGCTGCACCTGTCCTAGATGCAATTGTTTCCAAGCCCATTCATGCCTTTTATTATTTATTCTTTATTTTTTTTTCTTCAAGAAGATAATCAAGGGACACTGACCTGGCATGGTGACCAGTGGTGGCAATGTTATCCACAAGTAATTTCATAGAAATGAGAAGGTTGGCTCATGATGAGACCCCCTTTCTCTTGTCCATGCAACCAAGAGCCACTAACATGTCATGGTAACCAGTTACTAGTAGCATCATACTGCTAGGTACACATGGACCTAATAGGTTGGCTCATGATGAGAACCCCTATACTCTGACTAGGTCTTGTTTTATTATTTTTGTTGGGTCCCTCTTGTTTCTTGCTGAGAAGTCTTTTATTGCTTTCTCAAGGATCCTTGGGCGAAGCATATCAAGGTTTTATTTTAGGCTTTTATCTTTTTCCATCTTACTTTTTACCTTCTGGGCCTTTAGCCCCTTCTTCCCACAAGGCAAGGTGAAACCCTTAAATAATTGGCCAACAAAATGCCCGAACAAACTTAATGGGATGGATGAGTGGGGAAAAGAGATGGAAAGTGGTACGTATGATGGGAACAGACAATGGATTTTTAGAAAATCCCCCTAGTGACAACTCAAAACCTATGGACACAAGATTTCTAGGGCATCCTATCATTCCCCCCAGACATGGTCAAGTGGACAAGTATAAGATCCAAGCATTTGTTAGAAACAAAAGGAATTAAATGCACATATTGAAAGGTTTTGAGGATCAGAGTGACACATACCATGATACCCAAACTCATTACCTCATGGAGCAAGAACCATCTCTGATGTAGGACCAAGCCGAAGGTGATGGATTTTGCTGCTGCTGACAAAGTGGAGGTGTTGAAAGGGAGAAAATATGGGCCCTCCAGGGCCATTCTCAAGTTTATCTATCTCTTGGTACTCCATGTCTAGGATATGTGTGCCTCGAGACATAATCTCCTAGTTATGTCTAAAGGTGGGGGATAACATCTGGCTCCAACTCGGGGACATGTGCTCACCATAAAGCACGTGAGAACCTCAACATATCTGGCATAACCTGTAACCTACTTGATCTCAATAGAAACTATTAGTAACCATTTGGGGTGGTGATACCACCCCAACATACACACACACACACACACACACACACACACACACACACACACACACACACATATATATATATATATATAAGACTGAAATAAAAGAAATCATATGTACAAATGTGAAAGAAATCTAATCTAGTATGTGTTGTTCCAGAGTCTGTACTTAAGGCTTAGAAGTACAGTGTCTAGGCATCCGAAAGTGGGTAAAGGGTGGAGAAGAGAGAAACGTCAACCTTTGACAAAGGAAACTAGGGAAGATTTCTACGTTGGCGTTGTCTAGCTTCCAACTGTTCCTGGATGGTTATATCATGTTCAATCGCTGCCCATGAACGTTCGAGTTCAACCCGGGTAGTAGTTGTTTTAAGAATAGTATCAAAAAGGTCTAAGGCAATGTGCATTTGATTTGACAATCCGGGTTCGATATTGGGTTGTGTTGGTACAAGGACAGTCATGGAGGCATAGTAAAATAAGAAAAACTTCAGAGAGAAATTAAGTGTTGTCTCAATTTGGTCGTATAAAAGAGAATTCACGGTTTCAAAAATAAAACGGGGTGCAAATCAGAGGCTCTTTCCCATAACTAAGCTATATATTAATAAAATGTGTGAGGTGGGGAGAAAAACATTTAGTTGTCTATGATGTAAGGCTCCTATCAAGGGAGAATCTCACGTATAAACAAGAGAGGAAAACTGTAAGGAAATAACCCGATGTAGCATAAAATATATATAAAATTATGAAAATGTTGACTGGTCTTACACCTGCTGATAGCTGGTATAGAGGAAAAACAGTAAACAATTTACATAAAACCAAAATTCATTCTCTATAGTAGTGGTCGTACTAAATTATAACGAAGCATTCATCAGTTATGAATATGAAATGAAATGAAATATGAGATACAAGAAAACAAACTCATAACACAATCGTGACGGAATTGAGAATCTTCAGATTTTCTTTGTATTAACTCTCAAAATGTAAAAACTCTGTTACAATCGACACAAAAAGGTCCAGCCTCTTTTATTTCTTTCTATGGTATATTTATACAGTTTTACAATAAGACAGAATCTCAACCGTTACAAAAATTTCAGTTATGATATGGAGGAGAGCAATCGCTACATTTCTTCTTCTCTGTCTTCACTTGGTACCAGAAGTTTGTCCTTGCGCGTGTTCGGTACTGTTATCCCCAATATCTAGGGATAGCTAGGAGATCATGTTTCGAGGCCCACATGGTCCTAGACATGGAGTACCGAGAGCAGGAGTGACTTGAGCATGGCCCTGGAGGGCCCATCTTTCTTCTTCTCAGCCAGACTTGTCCTGTTAGCAGTAGCAGCTTCCATCACTACCGGCCTGGGCTTGCATCAGAGAGGACTCTTGCTCCATGAGGTAATTGGTCTAGGGTATCATGGTATGTGTCATATTTGATCGTTATAACCTTCTTATGTATGCATTAGGTTCCTTTCATTTCTGATGACTGCTTGGATCTTACACTAATCCACGTGACCATTGTTGGGGTGATTGATGGGGTAACTTAGCAAGCTGGTATTCATGGGTTTTGGTTAGCCACCAAGGGGGATTTGTAGAGCCATCGTTCTCTCCCACCATATTATCACTTTTACATCTTATACCCCGCTCATCCATCCCATTCCCCTAGTCTGGCCATTAGGATGACCTCTCAGGGTTACATCTTATCTTGTGGGAAGAAGGGGCTAAAGGCCCAGGGGGTAAAAGCAGCTGGTAAAAGATAAAAGCCATAGGAAATAAAACCTAGAGATGCTTCACCCAGGGGATCACCGAGAAGGAAATAAAAGGCCTCTCGATAAGAAACTAAGGGACCCTAAGAAAATTGATAAAATAAATAAATGCAAGACCTAACCAAGAGGATGGGAGGTCTCATCACGAGCCAACCCATTATGTTCATAGGTATTTAGCAGTATGACATTGCCACTATCTGGTCACCAAAACAGGGCAGTGACCTTTGGTTGCATGGCCAAAGGAAAGGGGGTCTCATCACGAGCCAACCTTCTCATTTCTGTGAAGATACTAGTGGGTAACGCTGTCAGCTCTGGCCACCAAGCCAAGGCAGTGTCCTATGGTCAGACCTTGTAGTAAAAAAGAAAGAAAAAGCAATAAAAGAAAGATAAGGCAATAAAAGGGCTTGGAAAAAATGCATCCATGACGGGTACAACTCGCCTCCTACAAAGGCACCCACAGACAGCACCAGCCCTTGGTCTTACTATGACTGGACATCCCTAAAACCATACCACCTCATTAAACATGGCTTGAATAATCCTTTGAGGAAACTTTCCATCTCTTGTGGGTATTAGCCCAATAGGTTGTTCTATCGGTTTTCCTTAGCTTTGTATAGTAGATCTGTGTAATGTCTTTGAGCTCTTAGATGATATGCTAGGGATTTCA